>BQNB010136768.1:2235-17953 GCA_026074375.1 Tanacetum coccineum
ATGAAAATAAACAATAATAAATATAAAAAATAAATAAATAAATAATAATTACAATAATAACAAGGATTTTTCTAACATGTGCCCTAGGGGCACATGATAAGGTGGGGAGATAGATGCTGCGTGTCACAGTCTCATTGGCCAACAATCATTATTATTAATCATTATCAGGCCTCATAATCACATGCTAACCAATCAAATTGTGACACACACAGTCTTCTGTCCCCACCTTATCATGTGTCCCTGAGGCACATGTTAGACCAATTAATTTAAGTATCATTATCATTACAATTTTCTCTTTTTTTACTTTTTTTCATAATGACATTTTTACTATAATTAATTAATTTAATAGAGGTGATTTCTACACATGTTTTTTTGTCATTTACCACTAAAGTACACCCGTTGATGCACACAGTACAACACTCAGATACATATTTAGTGGTGAATGGCAAAAAAATATGTGTACAAATCAACTCTCTAATTTAATACTAATTCTTTAGTGTTTGTAATAATAATTTCAAATGAGAGTAATATTTTAAACTCAAACTAATTTTCTTTTCTATTTTTAAAAGTGGCTAATTAATTTGAGAAAATCCGAAATAAAAAACGTAAACAATAAATATTAAATTGAATTATTACAAGGTAAAACGAAGCATTTTTTAAGAAACTTCATGGCAATTTCCTAAAGGGTATAGTGGTAATTATAAATATATATATATATATAAGAGCAGTATGCTCATGAACAGTGCCAAAGGAATAAGATATTTCTCACGCACGCATCTCGAGAGTTTTTTTTATATTTTTAAAACGCACCCTGAACTTTAACCTATTTATGACTTTTTTATATAACAAACTTTATTTATCAAATATGGAGCGCATATCTACCGATTCATTCGGGGAAAAAAATGTCATTGAAAAGATCGTCGAATTGCGAACAAAACGAGCCCAATATTGCACCGCTTCTGACATGCGTACAATTTTATAAAAAATGTTGAAGGTTAATTTATAGGATTGAGATCCTCTCATGTTCAAATTGAACATGAGAGGGTAATGTTGATGTTATGTGAGTGTAATGTTTATTATTTAATAAATATGAGGTCCCACAATACATAAAATATTATTTTTGTTCACTCACATAACTTCAACATTACCCTCTCATGTTCAATTTGAACATGAGAGGATCCCAATCCTAATTTATATATTTAAAAAACCGACTTTCCAAAATGCACCATGAACTTTAACCTATTTACGTTTTTCTTTCATATTTTTTAAAACGCAATTTTTAAAGCGCACCCTCAACTTTCATCTACTTATGACTTTTCAATAAAATAAACTTTATTCGTCAATTACGAAGCGCATATCTATCGATTCATTCGGAAAAAAATGTTGCTGAAAAGATCGCCGAATTGCGAACAAAACGAGCTTAATATTACAATGGTTCTGACATGCGTACGATTTTATAAAAAATGTTAAAGTTTAATATATATTTTAAAATGTTTACGGAAAAAGTCTTTAGAGTTATCAGTTCGTTGCAAAGTGAGTCCCAATCGCTGAAAAATAGTACTTGGCATTATCGGTCCGCTGCAAAATAGTCTCGCGTGCTCCGCAGCAGCGCGCGGGTGACAAACCTCGTTCAATTCATGTATAGACAACCCAGAATATTTTTATGAGTTGTTTGTTTAAGTTTATTTATTAAACTTTTGAGCTGTTGTTTTTCACTTATTTTATAGGCTTTGTGAATTCACACACCATCAACATAGGATTTATAAAATTTAAAATTTTTTTATTTTTAAAATTTTGTTTTTATTATAAAACTGTAAAATAATAAAAATGAAACAAAAAATATAATGTTTGATAAAACTGTTAAAATACAAAAAATACGTAGTAAAAAACCATAAAAACTATCTTTGTCCTGCTAATAAAATTAATAAAACTGACAGAAGAAAATGCGGAATAAAAATTATAAAATCAAAATATTACAAGACAAAATATACTAAATAAAAAAAACATTAAAAAATGTATTGTCCTACTCCTGTCAATAAAACGAATAACGAAAAAGTGAGCGGAGTGTGTGGTGTCAAACCACATTAGGGTAGCAAAAACTCGCGTAATGCGACAGAAATCATAGATAGAGAAAATTAGTGGTTTTTGCCTTTTTGGTGATAATCATAATAAGAGCTATGGAGTCGATAGTTGATAGCGATAGCAGAAGTCGAAAAGAAATGTCACATCGTAAAGATAAAAAAACAATATGTTGTTGGAGAATATCACATTTGTTTTTTTAGATGTTTTTTTACACTGTTTTTTAGATGTTGATGCAACTCTTTTTTCACTACATTGACCAACTATGCCACCATCATTTCAAAATAAACCAACTACCTTAAATGACTTTTCTCATACTTACTCCAGATAAAAACAAAATCGATGATTTAATATGCATTAAAGAGTTTTGCAAATTATGTTTGATCACGACAGATGACTTTAATTGTTTAATGATAGATATTCTTTACAATAATACTTTAATTGATTTTACTAACAGTTAACTAAAATTTGTTATTTATATTTATACCGACGTTATAAATAACGTGAGGCATGGCGTACCAGCATAGCCAAGCTTTAAGTTTTAGCGTGAGGCGTGGCGACATGGCGTTTTGAAGGCGTGATTTAAGACGACAAAAAATATTTATAGATTTATATCATATTTTATAATTATATGAATGATAAATATTATTAAATTCAAGCCTCAATCCAAAATATTATGGCCCGTTTGGTTTGTAAGTGCATTGAATCAGTAATGATCCGTGTGACATAAGATCAATGGCGTAATCTTGTTCATTTATACAAGAGAGGATCCCGTGTGTGTGTTTATTAAAAAATATAAAATGATTTTTTTTTTTTTTTTTTTTTTCGCTCCAATACTTGGAGCGAATTTAATTTTTTACATATAAATAGTTTCTAGTGTGGGATCGATACCGTGCTATATTTATTTTTGAGGAGAAAGATATCGTCCATAGGTGGAGCAAATCCCCTATGTAGAGAAATTTGGGTTGTAATGTTTTTTTTAGGTTATTATATTTGACCTCCTCCCACCCCCCCCCCCCCCTCTTTTTGGGTTTGGCATTTTAGGAATTAGGTTTAGTTTTAGAGAATGAAAAAATGATTACGTGCACGTAATCATTTTTTCATTTTTTATTGGCTAAAACATCGACGAACATGCACGTAATCATTTTTTCATTCTCTAAAACTAAACCTAATTCCTAAAATGCCAAACCAAACCCTAACCCTAAAAAAAACATTACACCATAATTTCTCTACATAGGGGATTTCCGCTCCAACTAGACGCGTATCTTATCCTCAAAAATAATATAGCACGAGTTCGATTACTCTAGAAACTATTTATTTTTAAAAAATTAATTTCGCTCCAAGTATGGAGCGAAATCATTTATTGCTATGGCCCGTTTAGATTTCATGTAATCGATGCATGCTGAGACGGTGACACGTGTATTTCGCTCCAAAAACCATATTTCGCTCCACCTTTGTCAAAATGGAAAAATGGGATTTTTGGGTCCTCTGCAAGAGAAACCCATTCAAAATGGTCCTCTGCGGTAATTTTCCCTTTTTTTTACACTGTTTTTTAGATGTTGATGCAACTCTTTTTTCACTACATTGACCACTATCATCCACATCATTTCTCAAATAAATCAAACAAACTTAAATGAATTTTTCTAATACTTGTTACTCCAGTTAAAAAACTAAAAACGATGATTTAATATGCTTAAAGAGTTTTGCTAATTATGTTTGATCATCGAACTGATTGACTTTAATTTGTTTTATTATAGATATTATTTACATACATACTTTAATTGATTTTAATAACAGTTTACTAAAATTTGTTATTTATATTCTATACCCGAGGTTATAAATAGCGTGATGCAGGACGTTTTACCCATAGCTTCAGCCCAAGCTTCTTAAGTTTTAGCGTGAGGAGACGTGGCGAAGACGTTTTTTGAAGGCGTTGATTTCAGACGACAAAAAATATTTATAGATTTACTATCATTTATATTAATTATATGAGTGATAAATATTATTAAATTCAAGCCTCAATCTAAAATATTAGGGTCCGTTTGGTTTGTAAGTGGGTTTAGAATTTAAAATTAGATTCGGATTTAAATTTAGATTTGGATTATGATTTGGGTTTTGTATACGAGAGAGAAAATATATTATAATATAAATAAGTTATTTTTTTTAATTAAAAATATATTATTTTAAATTAAAAAATAAGAAAAAGAAAAAAGAAAGTTGTGGTGGAAAAAAAAGTATGTAATAAAAAAAACAATAACATGTGAATAAGAGGGTGACTTACAGGTTTCTCATAAAAGCAAATGACAATTTATTTTTTGGAAAACCCGGCCTCTTTGCTTGGGATATGTCAAAGGCATCAACTTTCGTAATATATGTATATTTTAATAGTTTATAACTTTTTAGATGGGCCCTCATTCAATATCATTTCTTATACTGATATAAAATATTCATAAATTATAACCAAAATTCCTATTCCATTATATAAACAAACAACACATAATACATTCCATTCATTTTCTCTCTCTTACTTTTCTTTCAATCCAAAACCAAATCCAAAACCAAATCCAAATTTCATTCTAAACCCGCATTAAAACAAACGCACCCTTAGATATCATGCCAAAATTTTTGACGAGATTTATACCAAATAGGTTTTTGACTTCAAGCCCAAATCCAACTTAAAAACCCGTATACCAAACGGGCCCTTAGTAAATCCATGTTTAAATTTCGAATATTAGAAAATCTCTTAAATACTTCAAAAAAACTCGTCACGCCTTAGGCTTTTTCCCGCCTTTTCACGCCTCAACTCACGTCACGCCTAGAGTCGACGCCTTAGTCTATTTCGTAACGTAAACGATGCGCCTCGCGCCTTGGCGCCGTCATGACGCGCCTTTTAGAACCCTGATCTATAATATTATATAAAAACAATTAAGTTGTGGGGTTTCAAAAATAATTGAGATAAGAACAGCCAATTTAATGTCGACCACGCTTTGTACATTTCATCCCCCTTTGCTCCCCGTTCTCATCTGTCCTCTATTCCATTTCACTTCTCTGATGAACACACACGACTGTGATCCGTTGTTGTATAGATGAACATTTATACCCATTGATCATACCGTCACACGGATCAATGATGACTTTCAATGGCATGTTCAGATTAATCCAAAGAAACACAAAGTAGTATAATCTCATCCATTCTACTTCAATCAATGGTTGATAATCACTCAAAACAACACAAACACGTCAGTACTCATATTTATATATATATATATATATATTTATATATAAACTGTTTCTCTCTCATCTTTATTCACACATCACACAGTGTTACTTCTATAGATCCACAATCACCGCTTCTCTATACCGCACCACCACCCTATTTCTGGCGTCACCCCCACCCTATTTTGGTCTCGTCACCCACACCTCATACATCACAATGACGTCTATATCATGTTCATTAGATCTCCAGTTCCTAGTTATCACCGGAATAAAGTACATAAAAACCGTCATAAATGTGTCACCCATTAGATCTCATCGATTCTATCATTAACTTCGACATCTATGTATATTTGATTTCGTAATACAATGTTCGGATTGTACATCAGCTCCCACTTTAATTCTTACATCTAACATTTGTTTCGTTTTAGTTATGATCTCATTTTTTATTTTTTTTTATTCATACACATGTCAGATAGATTTTGATTTAGCTCGTCAGGAAATGTAAAACATAAATGACACATTCAACCACCATCGACAAGTATTTTATGAGTTGCACTAATTTTATTTTAGATATTCAGTTATGATTTTTTTGGTTTTGATTGTGGGTTTTGGTTTGGTTTGTTTCATATCTTACACATTTGGTTCCATTTAGTTCGAGGGAAATAACACAACACCACACCTGCCGAAATAGCCTGAAGGTCGCGGGAAGTAGATCGAAAGTTGTTGCGTGTATATTGTTAGAGCTTTCAATATATTGAGGTTCATCAATATTGTTTCTTTCGTTATTTATAAAAGTTATTTCTTTGTATTAATTTGTGTATAAATTAATATATGTTTGATATTAATGTGTATTATTATTCATATAATACTTAATTCGATTGATATTAGTTTGTATATAAATATTTGTTAACATTTTATATACAAACTAATATCAAATTAAATAAAGGATTATATGATTAATAAGACACATTAATATCAGACATATATTAATTTGTACGCAAAATTAATACAAACAAAAAAAATTATAATAATAAGAAGATGGCTATATGAGGAACTCATTGGATAGTGATAGGCTTCTAAAAAATTTTTATATGACGAAGAAGCTGTATTAGAGGAACCTCTTGATATTCATTGGATTTTGTAATTAAACTCGCAACAACTGTACCCTACGGGGCCTTCTGGTTCTAATGGTATGGAGGTTTTACCCTCTAGCAAGGACTCACGTTCGGAAAGTCTGTTAGGGCGATAGGGGTTTCCTCCCGCGTGGTAAAGGATAAGGGTGTCATTGACCTTTAGGCTGGACCCATCATGGTTGTGTGGGGATCGCTACGCCTTCTGGGCTTGGGGGTCATGTAGCCACAATTGCCATTCTAAAAACTAGCAACCAACTTTCCCAATCTACTTCTCGCGGACCTTCAAGCTATTTCGCAGTTGTGGTGTGTGTTATTTCATCGAACTAAATGGAACCAAATGGGCAAGAATATGAAACAAACCAAACCAAAACCCACAATCAAAACCAAAAAAATCATAACTCGAATATCTAAAATGAAATTAGTGCAACTCATAAAATACTTGTCGATGGTGGTTGAATGTCATCAGTTAGTTTTACATTTCCCGGCGAGCTAAATCCATATCTATATAACACTTCTGCTATGAATCAAAACAAAAACAAAAAACTAAAAGAACCAATATGGGTGTTAGATGTAAGAATGACGAATTAAGTGGAACTGATGTACATCTGAAAATTGTATTTACGAAAATCAGAACTACGTAGATGTCGAAGTAATCGCTAGAATCGATAATAAGATCACTAATGAGCGACGACTTTTATGACGATGTTTATGTATTTTCGGTTATATCTAAATGTAATTTGGTGAGATTTTATTGAAATCTGTGAGATCTAATGATACGCTATATACGGGCCCAACATCATGAGCGTATCACAGGGTGTTCGGTGGCGGCAGAATAAGGTGGTGGTCGGTGTGGTATAAGGTAGGTAGGTGAGTAGGTCCTAATGGTAGTAGAATAGAAGTTGGGTCTTGTTTGAATAAAGAGGTGAGAGAAAAGGGTTGATGAAATAGAACGAATGAGATTAGCACTAGTTGTGTTTCTTTGGATTAGTTTGAACAATTAATCAATAATGATCCGTGTGACCATAAAGATCATTGGGTAATCTTGGTATTTAATACAAGAGAGGATCCCCGTGTTTGTGTTTCATAAGAGTGAAATGAAATTGAGGACATGAATGAAATGTACACATGTCGGCATGATATTCGCTTTTCTTATCTTAATTTTTTATAGAACCACAACTTAAATACTTTGTATAATAGTATATATATCAAAATAACAATTCTGTTTGTAGCTCTACATGTATTATCTTCATAATTTGATTAGCTTGCAAAAAAGTTGATGACTGTCCTTTCATCTTAAGCATTGCCCTTTGCCTTTATTTGTAAAATTGTAAAGAAGATAGAAAAGCAATGAAAATGAATCTCTATTATATATAAAGCATTTGGGAAATTCTTTTTTTAGGTAAAGGGTTTCCTCGGTTTAAAATATATTCCACTAAAAATAGGTTTGAAAACAAAAGGCTGTAGGTAAAGTCTAACCATAATCCACTTACATGGGAAAATACAAGAGGACAGCATCAAAGTGTAAAGACCGAACACTATACACGGTCTAAAAGCAACAAAACCAAAGCACATCATAAGGAAAGGACAAGCCAATTCATATGAGAACTAATAAGAACAACCCAAACTAATTCCTAACAGTCCTTTAAGCCTGATATTAAGTTTTCTTTAAACTTATTACCTTCGGGAAATTAATACGCGAACTTCATCAACTTTCATCATCAGGAATTAAGTACATCAGTCTATAGAGCGGCGCCAAAAACTTGATGTGAGGGTTGCGAAGACTTCACAGGAAGCTTTACAATCCCCTAGGCAGTGTACCTAATCGTTGCAGTGTAGTATAGGCAAGACTCGGGGGTTGTTATCGTTCTCTAGGGGAATAGGTTGGGAAGGCTCGAACACGGTCTAACAAAATTCTAAGGGGTTGAGAGAAGATTCTTTTTGTGTTTTTATATTTTTAAGAAAGCAAGTAAATATCATGGTTTTGAGAGGTTGGTTTGTTTTAGCTAATTAAACTAAATATAATCTAAACTACTGGTGATAACTTTATGATAAAAAGATGTATTTACCTAATCATGCACTACTCCTCAGATTGCTTCTCCTAGATCTGTTGCCTTGTCACACTTGTGATGATCTGTGTAAGTATTTCCTAGGTCATGAACGGATTACACGAACCCGCCGTCTATTTAATATTTCGTTAAGGCAACGCACAAGTAAGGTAGTATGAAGACTATTACAAGGCCCCTAAGAGTATATTAAATGCATGTGAAATATCTTAAGAGGGATCAACCATATTAGGGGTAAGGTAGTATGAAGACTGTTACCGATGGTATCCTTTCTACACACTCGCGTTTCCCTAGACGTCTATGCCAATTTAATATCTTATGGCTAGTTTTATAAAGCCTAACGCGCACATTCATCAACAAGAAGCAACATCAAAAGGATCTACAACCTAAGTTTCATGCAATCATAAGTAAATACAAAAGAGGGTTTAGCCTCGCATGTTTAAGATAAAGCAAGAGCATAAATCAATCAAACAACACATAGACATATTGAATGATTAATGATAAATAATCTTACTTGATTAAAACATGGATTGAAGGTAGTACAATAGGGTTTTGAGGCCCTAAAAACGATCTAAAAAGCTGCTAGAAAGACTAGGGTTCGTCTCCCAAAAGTTATACAAAGTTACACCCTTAAAACCCTAAAATCGGTTTATTATATATAGGAAAATTGCTGCGACGGCGTCGCTTTGAAGTCCTGACGTCGTCGCCACGTAGATGATTCTAGATCCTCTTTAAGTCGGCCATGTCCTAACGCCGTCGCTAGATTTCTGACGTCGTCACCAGATAGATCACGACGGCGTCGCTTTATGCCTATGACGCCGTCTCCACGCTCTGTGAACACGATTCTTCAAGAGATTTGGTGTAGGTCCGTAATCTTGTCCGTTTTTTCTCCAAATGATCCCAAGTCACGTGTATTTCCTCCAAATGTCATCCAAGTGCTAAAAACCTGAAAACAAACGATTAAGCACATAATCTGGGCATATTTGTATGATTTAGGGGGTTAAATGACTCCGAAATAGTGTATAAAATGACACCTCATCAAATACCCCTACACTTGGGATTTGCTTGTCCTCAAGCAAATGGGCTTTTCTACCTAGACAATAGCAATATTAGGGTCATTTAACCTAGTTTTTAAAAACATTTTACAACACAATCTTCTAGACCTCATAATTAAAAGCACGAAAAGTATATACAAGCACCACACATAAGTGTTTGGGATTCTCTCTTTTACTCAGGTGTGTATAATAAATTATAACTATGGGAAACGGAAAATAAACACTCATTCCTGTCATAGCATATAAATTACCATAGGCTTGATAAAGGATCAAACATCCACCGCCAGGCGCAGGCATTATTCATTACTGTCAAAGAGGTCTTTTCAAAGGGTTGTGGGGTGTAGGTGTAAGATAACATATATGGAAACGGAAACGGATGCGATACATTTGGGGAGCTTTTGGTTGAATTTGGAGTTAAATTGTTAGCTAATTATTTATACGAATACACGTTGGTTGGGTTGCTAAGCCAAGACTCAGACAAAGATGTACAAACTCTACACAACTCTACATCAATCTCTTTATTTTTATTTTCTTGACTCTATGATAAACATAAACATAAGTAAATGGCAGCCCGTACACTTTTTTTTTACCTTTTATATACATTTTTTTTCGTACACTTTTGCCCTGTCATTGCTTAAACATATAATACATGATGGGGGTTTATAGATACACCCCTACACTTAAACTTTTACATACTCGATTATTTACAATCTAACTAATGACCCGAATTGAGGCGGATCAACATAACATAGAGCTTATTGAGCTCTATTGGGGGTAATAAATTACTTCTTCCATAATTCTTCATAAGATGAATACTACCATGAATCTCACTCGTCCCAAAACTGTATTTACAAGGACAAGGACTTAGCAACCGTGTACTCAATAATTAACTTAGGTTAAAACAATAATGTACTAAAAGCGAGTACATACAAGGTAGGCTAAGGCGATTTGAGTGTAACGATTGGTTTAATGGTGATAATGCTCTTAATTAATAATCTGGAATCCACCAAAAAATTACGAGAACCGTGAAAAATGATAGGCTCGGAGGGTTGTACTAGGGGTATCCTGCACTAAAAATGAGTGCAGGGCAAAGGTGTAGGATAGTTATATGATTGGTGTGACCATCATAACAATTACAGGTTTAAAACATGGGTTAATCCTAGTGTCTCGTATCCATCAAATCCTAATACTCACTATGCGGTCTCGGGATACATCACAAAAACAAGTTCTATAATTTAATATACTATCGATACACTCATATAATTTAATACTGATACCAATGTTCCAGAAAAGGAGACAAAGACCATACGTACACATCCGTAACGACGAAATAGACACATATGACTGCTCACTCCTTAACTTGAACAAGCTAAAGGCATAAACTATCTTGGGTATCAACAATGGATACCCGAATTCCTATAGATCTAAAGGCGAACCTCACATTTTTTGGGTGGAATTCTGAGGGTCTTTGTGCTAGTCATATAAATTATTATCCATGAGACGCTATTAATACTCGGTTTACGTCGGTATGTGTCATAAAAAATTTAAATTTTGGTTGAAATTACCTTTTTATGTTATGTTTCGATATATTACTCATCATTTTAAGGAACAAGCAAATGGCAAATGAAGGAATAGTTTTTAAGGCTTATTTTCTCCCATATACTTAAGTTGAACATTGTCCCCAATGTTCTATAGAAGTACCCGTAAAAACGAATAAAAGGAAAAGAAAACAAGTAAAAGAAACTAGTACTCCACTGGTTTGCTCAATAATGAAGAAGAAATATGCGATAACTGGTTAAATCGTCCTCCAAGAATCGTCCAATGAAACTTCCTAAGAACTTCCAAGCTTCTTCTCATCAAATATAACCTGTAATCAAAGACAAAAACAACTACACCAAGCATAAAATCGACAGGATAGATATATGTAACGAGAATTTAGGTTTTGACTCTATGAAAGCAGTAAAGATAGGATGAGAGTAATGATGTAATCATAGGTTTATGCAGGTTTATAAAAGAATTACAAATTTTAAATGTTGTGCAAACTATTTTTTTTGAAAATACTTGAAAATATAATTTTCCTGTAGCTGGGCTCACAACGCCATCAGGATCAATCCTGTCGCCGTCTCCAGGCTCTGAGCAAAATTTTTATTTCATTTTCTTTGAAAAACTTCTTGCATGCGATTATATAAGTTATTTCCTGTATGAAATTGCTGCATGAAACCTGGGATTAGTCAATACAATCATATGACTCTAAACTGACGTGAATTAATCTAAACAATTTATTTTAAATGTTTGAATTGGTTCTTATAAACCGGATATTTTCCCTACACTTATTTTGTTGCAAAATACCTTTGATTGTAAATAAGATGAAGTTACAAACAAACAAAGCATGATTACAAAATGATTCAAACATTATAAAACAAACAATAAAGAATAAAACACAAGACACTCTTAAATGCAGGAAAGTAAATATTAGGTTGCCTCCTAAAAAGCGCTTTTCTTTATTTATGAGTCTTGTAGCTAGACTCGAAGTCACAAGTCCTTATGTGACTTCTCCTTCATCATCCATTCCAGTCACATATTCGGGTCCAAGCTTAATGGTGTCTCTATAAAACCCATCTTCTAAGTCGGATGACTTCCTACATCCTCTATCATAGTCATCCTCACTAAGTATTATCCTAGATGATAATAAATCATGACACTCGCTAGACAGTTCGCTCCTATCTGGGTCCTTATATGGCGTTTTAAAGGTAATCTCTTTAATCCCATCCGTGAAAGTCATTAACCCGTATTTCCTATTTGTAGCTAGACAAGCGATATCAACGAAGGGTCGTCCAAATACTACATTTAACAAACTAGGATCAATATTAGTCTCAATATTTTCCAGAATGGTGAAATCCATGACGTAACTCATATTTCCAACAAATACGTGCATATCCCTTCCTAATCCTATGAAATTTCTTCCCCTATACTCATATCCATTCTTTCTAATAGAGTTAGGCCAAGGACATAATGTTCATGGGTAGGTCAACATCAATATATGCGTTAGCCGTAAATTTATGTCCAATCATGTAGGGAATTTTAAGGTTTCTTGGGTCACCCTTTTTGATCCGAAAGTCATAATTAAGTGAGCATTTAGGCATTTACTTAATCAACGATTCATAAACCGATTCTTCACTTGTGTCAACTAAATCTAGAGGCTCTTCAACATCTAACCATTCATTTCCCTCGTCATCCCTGTTAGGCCCTAAATTATCAACATCAGTTGTGTCTTTCATCTCCAGTTGTGGTGTATCTCTTTATTCTTCATTGTGTGCAATGGTGTCGGTATCTTCGGGGTTGCCCTCTCTTTCTCGCTCTTCTTCCTCAGCCTTGCTATCACGGGAGTTGCTTTGTTGCTTGGGATGGATTGTGATGGTATTGATCGAACCATGGATATGGGTTGAGCAGTGTGGGTCTTCAATTGGGTAAGAACGAGCAGACAAAATTAGAGTAGTACTCAGTTTCAGGTTCTTAACCGTGTCGCTAGGTAGTGCGCCCGCTATTTGATCGGTGATGACCTTCAACACTGTGTCAATTTTGTTGGTCATCTCACTCTGTTGTTGTTTGAAATCGGCTTCAAACTTGGATAGTATAGCGTCTTGAGATGCCATGAAGTTGGATACCAGTCCTTTAAGATTTGATTGATTGTTAAAGCCTTGAAGATTTTTGTTGAAGGAACGGTTCAGGATCGAACCGTTGGGTTAGAACCGGTTAGGTGGGTTTGAAAAATTATTTTGGGAATTTTGAGGTTGTCTCCACCTAAAGTTTAGGTGAATTTTACATGGCGCGTTGTAGGTGTCACCAAGATTGTTTTGCTCGGGTTTGAAAGTATACCACTTACCTCCCGCTTCGTCGGTATGCGAGGATGCATATTCAACGAAGGCTTGTTCGAGATCTTCCATGCAATACTGAGTGTCGTGAGGACCACTGTAACACCCCCAAATTGGGTCGCAACGGAATAGTGTCCAGGAGCGTTACTTCATGAGTATCTTTGCACAAGATGTGAGAGAACGACCTCTAAACGTGTCGTTTGAAAAATAATCTTGTAAAGTTTGGACTCCAATGTACATCAGTTATGTCAAGTAGCTTGTTCACCTGAGAAATACATGCTTAAAAGTGTCAACATAAAGTTGGTGAGTTCATAGATTTTTGTAAGCATAAATGTAAGTCACAAAAACCATATATACAAATTTACTGTGTTACAAGTCCCGCCCATAAAAGACTTGCAACACATAAATTCAAATATATAGGTTTTTAAAATGTGTGAAAACACAAAACACTCAAAATGCGTTTGTTAAAATGTTGAAATCAAAGATTTGTAAAGTATACATGTTATAATAGTTACCAAAATTGTATGTATGAATTTTGGACCGCAATGTTTCAAAGAGTATGATAATTATAATGAGCACAATATCACAAAATGTTTCAAGTATGTATTGCTTAGTATGCAACATGAGGAGTGATTACGATTGCACCCTTAAGTTCATGAAACTGCGATGCAGACTTATCAGTATGCCAGTTTATTCAAGGCACGGTAAAAGTTCGCGTGTATGTAGTTGTTAGCCCTATAGACACCAATCCAGTTGTGCTCCGACATGGTATAACGTTCGTTGGTTCAATCCGTCGAGCTAGTGAGCGCTACTCACCCGAACGGGGATTGTTAATCCCAAATAGATCTATCTTATAACATTCGCGCTTACCCTCCGAGTAATTAATAGTTCATGCAACCTAAGCTAACCCATAATCATTCGAGTAAAAGTATAATTGTTACGTCCATAAGTAAAAACAAGTACAACACTAGAACGAAACTAGCAAGGGGGAAGGAGTAGACACACTAGAACGTACAACAAGTACACGTGATAGTGTCTATAGCCTTCTTTGATTTTAGGCCATTCCGGGAAGACGAATGTCATAACCGTAGAGAAAATCAGTGTTTTAACTTGTTACTTTCGGGTGCACTATTTCAACTACATGGGGGTAGAGATATCTTGTGATTTCAAGTATGCATCATTTAAGATACTAGGGGGAAGTGTTGTAAGAAGATTTATTCTAAGCGTGAGAAGATTGGTTACTGATTCAATAAATGCTTCCTCAAACGGTTAATCACTAAGCTTATTTTAAAAGGGAGTAGAATTAGTTGACAAAAGAGGTACACATAGGTTTGATAAGTATGATGATTCCTTAAGTTAGTCAGTATTCTACAGAAAGAAATGAGTACATTTGGGACTTAGTTGACTTAGGTGTTATCATTTCGACTACTTAGAGGGAATAATTGTGACATCCGGGACTTAGTTGACTTTGGTGTTACAATTTATATCATCACTATCGTGTAAGGAGAAATACGAACATCCAGGACTTAATTGACTTTGGTGTTACGGTTTTGAATTAGTTGTGTACTTTGGATATTTGGGCTTTATACATCAAGACTGCTTGATGCGGCTTGCACATCTGCTTTGAATCTACTCAAGAAAGGATTGTTGGCTCGGGGAGTAGCTAAGACAACTTTTTAAGAGAAACTACGGGGAAGACCTACGGCTGCTACAAAGAACCATATGATTCTATCATACGATGTTCTCATCATTCAGGTCAAACCTCGTACATAATAATCTTGTGAATATATAAATGTGTAGTGTAGACTTAAAAATTAGGCATATATAGTGTTTGAGTATAAAATTTCAAGAATTTCTTAGTAAATTCAAAAAATTTCAAATTAACATACTCAAACACCATATAATTCTCTCATAATTTGAGGGGGAGCATTAAAAATGTTCATAATACGACTTGTTAATAATTAGACATTTTTCCTCAAAATCAGTTATATTTGAATCAATTGATATCCAAAATATCAAGAGATTTAATATTTTTGATAAGGGGAGAAAATGTGATTAAAATATATGGCTAAAGATGTGAATTTTAAGATCTCTAGTATATGTTATCCCATATATGTGCTAAACTCTTTCGATTAATCGATGCACATATGAAGATGGAGCAAATGGTTACGTGTTGGCTGAAATGTGGAAGTACCAAAGACTGGCCATTTAATTTACTGTATTGGAGTTATAAGGTGGTTAAGTTTAGGTATTCATTCCCATGATCCATCCAGAACCGAAGGGATCTACCCAGGGATATT
>BQNB010136769.1:0-17953 GCA_026074375.1 Tanacetum coccineum
CTAGTCGATTTGGACAAGCTGGCTGGCTTATATTTTTGTAAAGCTGTTCGGTAAATTAGTTGAAGTGGAAGTTTATTACTGTAAAAACATATAAAAATAAATAAAATTAAATTTGCATATATTTTAAATTGCTTATATTTTATATTTTGAAAAGTATTTGTGTGACTATTTATAAGTCTTTATAAGTCTTTCTCTATGAGTTTGAGCTTATAGAAGCTTATGGCTTGTAAAGGTTTCACAAGCTTGTGTGATAAATAAGACTTATTTTATAAGCCAACTTATTTAAAAAACACAAGCCCCATAAGCCTCGTTCCTAAACATAAATATTTTCTAAACGAGTCAAGTTATGTCGAGGTTGGTTTTCTCTCTGTACAATCAACATTGAAAGATAAAATATAGAGAAAGAATAGTAAGGAGTGGAATGTGTGTCAGAATGTGTCGTTAATCGATGTATTCCAAACCATAAGTATTCCATAAGCTCAACTTTGCTCTTCTAAGAAACTCTGAAGTTCCGGGTCCTTCATCTTGGAAGTTCGGATTTCTAGGAGGCTAACAGTATGGTACCCAATCAAAAGTTAGGGATCCAGAATCTTGTATATATTTCTATTTTTCTTTGTTTTTTTTTTTGCAGATTGTAGAAATAGTTCTTTAGTACTTAGATTCCGCTTGTTCCAAACACATGACTGGACAACGCGACAAGCTCATCAATTTTGTTGGAAGATTACATTTGCTGACAATTAGTTGGAAGATCAAGACCAAGCTCTTGACTATGTTAAGCTCGTTAATCAGGAAGAATTTCAGCAAAGAGAAAAAGAACGAAGAAGCAAAAGTAGGCATGCTGGCATTGTGCTCGAGAAACAAGTCAACAAAGAAGTAGATGAAGGGTACAAACACCTGAAGGTCAAACTCAAAGCTCTGGAACAAGCATCACCTGAAGCTCAGCTATTGTTGAACTTGAAGAAACAAAGTAAAGAAAGCAGGAAGCAAAGGATTCTAGAAGAAATCAAAAAGGCTCCTGGAGAAGGTTCAGGTTCAGCACCAGAATCTCCAGCTCATATTGACTCTTCTGATAATTCTGTCTGGAACTCCACTGATGATGACAAGACTGAAAGTGATAAAGATTCTGAACATGGAGATGAAAGTGTTGATTCTGAGAATGATGTGTCTGACAAAGATTTCGATGATGATGAAGATCAGGCTGCAGACTTTATGATTCGTCCACATAACAAGGAGCTGGTGCAACCTCAAAAAGAGCCTCAAATTCATAGTCGCTACTACTTCAGCTGAAGATTTCAGCAAGTATTTGAATGATCCTCTTAAAATTCAAATGACCGAGCTGCTAAATGAATCTATATACACTGAGTCTACAACAATCACGGTTACACCACTTCTTGAGACCATTCAAGAAACACAAGAAGATCGTGTTGGAAATGTCAGTGAATCTCCACCAGCTACACCACCAACAAAGACAAAGAAAAAACGAGCAAAGACACTTCTGCATAACACAATTGAAAATAAGAACGATTGGAAGAAGGTTATCAAGCATCAAGCAAAGGCTAGATGACCACAGCAAAGATTGAATGCTTTGTCTCAAGTTAATAATGCTGAAGCCATCAAGAAATCCGTTCAAGCTACTGTTGTCAAAGAATTCAATAATCAAGTGCCAATGCTTCTTCCTAAAGAAGTCTCCGACTATGTCCAACCTCGCCTTGGCCACACCATTAAAGAAGCATTGAAGACAACCTCTCTCCCTTAAGCTGTTACTACAACATCCAGTGAATTCACTAAACTTGAGTTGAATGAGAAGTTGTATGATATGATGTTTGAAAGCGGTTCTTCTATTTCTCATCAAGCTCATCGGGAATTATATGATGTTATAGGAAAATCAATCAGAGTCGAGAAACTTGAAGCAAGATATGGAAAAGCTCCATTTTCTAAGAAGAAACGGTCTCACGATGATCAGGATCCTCCTGAAAATCGTGAGGGGGAGAAAAACAAGAGAAGATGCAAAGACACATGTGAATCTTCGTCAAAGAAAGGAAAAGCTCAAGACGGCTCTCCACACTATGAAAGAGTTGAAGATGTTTAACTACCAAGTCAGGAAGAAGAGCGGGAGCATGAGGTACAACCTGATGACTTGGTAAACATAACCCTGTTTGGTTTTAAAAAACAGAGAAGAAACTTCCAGAACAAAGTTGGTTTAATGAGCTTGTTGGTGCAACATTGACTAGGATCTCCTTTATGTTTTAACGGTGACAAATAAAACGTTCGCAAAACCTAAAATCACAAACGGTAGCCTAAATCCGCAAAACCGGATTTCACTGTCCGGCACGCTGGGCACGCGTCAGCGCGTGGCCAGCGCGCCACAAACGAAGTTCGTTTTACGGATTTAACAATTGTCGGCTTTCCCTTTACCCGACACATGTGAAAACTTCAATAAAAGTATGTACATGATATTTGAGCATTTAGAAACACTCCAAATGAGTTTTAAACTTAGAGAGGAGCAAAAACGAATCATCTTGTTTTTCTATAAAACGTCAACTCAAACCTTTTATCAAACGCCTCTAGCTAAGGCTGAGACTTCTTTCTAAACCTAGTATGATCATGTTTTCAACATACCAACAAGCAAAAGTATTCATTTGACCTTAATCCGAATTTACGTTGTTCCTAATCACGTAACGGGTTTTACTCCTTTATTGGTCAAACTAAGTCAAAGGTCACTTTTCATAAGCACATCCTTTCCCATTATGGGATATGCTTTACTTAAAATGCAAACTACTTAGCTTGTTTGCATCAAGATGATTAATGATCAAATCCATTGTTGATTATCTTAGATTAAAGTCTAAATGACTAATTGAGTTTGTGGTGTTTGAAAGTTAATTATACTTTGACTTTTCTCACTTCCTGACCTATATAAATGGTTTACAAACTCACGTGTACAAGTCCACACTCCTATACAACCCATTCTTCTTAATCATTTGTTCATCCTTCTTACCCAACAAATGATTTCATCTCTTGCACACACACTTCAAACATCTTCTTCCTAAACAATCTCATAATCACATTTGCCCACTCTTTTCTCTCTTATTTGCAATGTGATTATAAACTCAAATCAGTCCTTTGATTTCATCTTCATCTTCATTCTCCATCTTTATCTCTAAACCTTCCCCAAATAATCCCTTAAAATGTCAACTCACATTCCCTTACACAATGTACCTTCCTTGTACTTGTTGTACCTTATGTTCCCTACATTCCAGACAATATATCTCATATCTTTTCAAAACATTCTCCATCACATATTTACTATTCACCTTCTTCTCCAATGAATTCAAATTTCACACACACACACACACTCATTTATCCTTACCCTTGATCAAGCTATTTCATCAATCCAAGTTCCTACACTCTTTTCTCAACCCTTAGATTATTTCTCAAACTAACGCAACAAACACACTTTCACCTCTACCCTTGATCAAGCCACCTTATCAATCCAAACTCTCTTATTCTCTTCTCAACCATTGGATTAAACTCTTTTACCAAGCAAACACAATCTCTCTCACAAACATTTACTTCTCACTCACACAACAAACACAACCCGCTTATCACCCTTGATCTTGCCATATCATCTATCCTGCTTATCTTTTCTCTTTACATCCTTACCCTCCATTTCAAACTAAGATCAAGAGGCTCCTTTATGTCGCATCATAACAACTCATACCTTCTTATCCAACATGTGGCTTAAAGTATTTAAAATTCAAATTTCAAATCTTTCACCCTTTCTCTCAAAGCAAAGAATATTCCAAGAATATTCTCTTGTACTATAACTAGCAATTTCAAATCTTTAGTTGCATCCCAACTAAGCTAGTTACACTTTGAGGAATACCCAAAATACCCCTTTTCGATAATTATTTTCTCTCTTTACTTTATTAGATAAGCAAAACGCTTCTAATACTTCACAAACGTTTTATCAAATGGCTATTTGAGTTGGTTGACCTTGAGTGTAAGAATGATTAATGTCATAGCGTGAAGTATAATTGGGGGTTTAATAAGTGCGGGTATTTAAAACGCCAAAGTCCCAAAGAAAAACAAGTTGGTTGACCTAAGATAAGGGGAACTATACTGTCTTCTTCCATTTCGAGAATAATGAAATCGATAGGGAAGGTGAATTTACCAACTTCAACGAGCATATTTTTAGCTATTCCAACAGGATATTGGAATGATTGGTCGGCTAATCTTATGCTCATTTTAGTAGGTTTGAGAGTTTTGAGAGACAACTTCGCGTATAAGGAATACGGCATGAGATTTATGCTCACACCAAGGTCGGCTAAAGCATTACATGAGAAAGCTTTGTTGAAGTTACACGAAATGAGAAAACTTCCAGAGTCTCCAAGTTTTGGTGGAACTTTGTTTTGAAGTATGGCGAAACTTTCATCGCTTAGGAAAGCTGCTAAAATTTGTTCGATTTTGTGTTTGTTACTTATGAGTTCCTTGAGAAATTTGCCATAGTTGGGCATTCCGGCTAAAACGTTGACAAGAGGTACGTTGATTCGAACGGCTTGAATCATGTCGAGGAATTTTCCATACTGAGGTTCCATTTTCTCTTTTCTGAGGCGTTGAGGATATGGGTTGAGGTGTAGGTTCTTCATCTTCATCGTCGCTATCGAAGTTGATTGGAGCTTTAGAATTGTTTTGTTGGTCATTTGGGTTAACTGGTGGGTCGTAGGTTTTACCACTTCGTGTAAATACGACATTTACATGTTCGTTTTTAGCTTGCGGTGGTTGATATGGTTTGGATGAGCTACCTTTTGGGTTAGGTTGAGTGTTACTGGGAAGAGATCCAGAAGGTCGACCAGATTGCTTGTCAGCAAATCTGTTGAATTTAGCTTTGAGATTTTGGATTAATGCTTGATGATTTTTGGTTGTTGTTTCGAGTTTGGTTTTGAGATCTATAAAAGTATCTTTGACAAAAGAATTGGTTGAGTGTTGAGCTTTTATGAAATCGCTTAGTTGTTATTGAAGGTCGAGTTATCATCAGAATGAGATTGATAGTTGTCCCGGTTGTAATCGTTTCTCCCGCTTGAACGCCAATTATCGCGGTTTGAATCACGGTAATCATTGTAAAAACGAGTACGACGGAAGGTTTGCATGAATTTTGCTTCTTCTTCACAGGACATGGGTATGCCCATCATCGTTATGATCTGGATTTGGTTTTGAACAAGATTGAAGTTATTTATACTGAGCATCCATTTTCATGGTCATGACATCCATTCGGGCTATAATTTTATTAGTGTCAGAATTACTGCTACCTTCATCGGCGAAAGCAACAATTTTCTTAACAGATGGTTTTGTTTTTTGCCTTTTAGCCCAGTCGAGCTTGAGTAAGACTTTGTCTTCAAGAAGTTGATAAACTTGATTCGGAGTTTTATAGAGGAAAATACCACCAACTGCGGCATTTAGAACTTCTTGGGTAGTTTCGTTAAGACCGTGGTAAAAGATTTTTATGATGTTGCCTTTGGACAGATTGTGACCATGGCAGTTTCTGAGCATTTCTTTCATACGAAGCCAAGCATCGGTTAGAGATTCGTTTTCATGTTGGGAAAAGGCTCGAATTTCTTTGAGGAGTCGATCGAAAAGAGCTGGGGGAAAGAATCGGCTAATGAAAGCGGTTCGAAGTTCATCCCACGTTTCGATAGTTCCTTCGTTTAGTTCATCCAGCCATGTTTTTGCTTCTCCAGTGAGTGATAGGGGAAACATCATCAGGCGGACGGCTTCATTCTCGGTGTCTCTGTATTTAAACATATCACATATTCCGAGGAATTCGTGAATGTGTTTGTGAGGATCGGTTTTGATTCTACCATCGAATTGGTTTCCTTTGACAAGAGTCAAGTGGTTACCTTTAATGGCAAATTCGTTTGCGGTTTCAGGAATAGTGATTGCAGAACCGGGAGTCAGAGCGACAACACGGTCGGCAGCCCACATGGGTTCATCATCCATGGGATCGTAATTTCAAAGAATATCAAGAAAGTGACAGAAACGGTTGATGTCAAGAAAAGGTGGAAAGACTATTCTTTCGGGTCGTTTGTTTCTTCTTTCGAATGGAACTCTCCTGTTTCGTCAACGAAGTCTTCGATTCAGAGTTCATTTTGGTTCAGGTAATGGTTTCACAAGTTCAGAGTTGGAAGCACGTGTATGCATCCAAAGGAGAATTTGTTTGGGTCAGTTTGCCAGAAAACCGTACGGCGATTTAAAAAAAAGGGAGAATGTTAAAAATTATTTAAAAGATACGTTATCATTCATTTAAAATCAGAGTTTTACAAAGGCAGGTCCTAAAATCTAGTTACATACAATGTGAATGATAACAAGTTTTAGCCATCTTCAAGTCCATGTCACTCCGTGCCATAAGTTGCTTAATTACCTGAGATAAACATGCTAAAAAGTCAACACATTGGTTGAGTGAAATTCATAGGTTTTCTGTTATAATAGTTTGAATGCAAATTTGATATTGGGTTACGTTGTTATACACCCGTTATAAAACAAATATTATTGCCATTAGCTCATGAATCCGAAGCCTTGGGATATATTTGATACGTTATAGCCCCCCCCCCCCTAAAACAAAACGGGGGGGGGGGGGGGGTGCTTTGCCAAAACACCCGCAGTTATATTCTAATGGTGTGCAATTGGTTACCGGTATGACTGGGTACACCAACGGGGAGTCCAACCCAAATAGATCTATTCACAACATTCGCGCTCACTCCGTAAAGTAATTTATCAGATTAGCATATAACTTGTAAAGACACTTGTATTCATGGTTTAAGCATGTATAAGTCTTTGAAAAGTAATCACATTGTTATAAGATAAACGAGTATGTAAAAGAGTTTGTAACAAGCATGTATCCCCCTCGCGGGTTTATAAAACATGTAAATAAGTAAAGGCGAGGTTATGAACTTCACAATATCGGTTTTAAGTACTTGTGTATATTAAAAACAATTGAGCATGTATCCCCCTCGCGGGTTTATAAAGCATGTAAATAAGTAAAAGCGAGGCTATGAACTTCACCTTAACAGGGAAATCTGATTAACGGCAAAAGTATATCAAAGGAAAGGCGTCTGTATGGTAGTACGACGTTATCTACTCGGGCGGAAAGTATATCAACTTGAAAGAAAGCAGCTTCGTCACGTAACCTGGGATAATATGTCGAGTCTTAGGAAGATTGTACTCTAGAACTTTGGTTCTAAGAGTTTAATATTGTTATGAGTTTGATTGGAGAGTTTGGAATTATTGTATCACCGTTCGGGCCATCATAATTCAGAGGTCATTCAGTAAACGTTTGAGGAGCTAGGGCACTTTAAATCGTAAACCCAACAACTCAGTCAGAACGTAATACCAAGATGAAACCCCTTAATATGAAGCTCCCTAGTATTGTGATACGATATAATCGGTTTTAAGCGTTTTGATCAATATCTGGAAATGATAAGCACGACAAGCGTTAATTAAAGTTATGTCTTGTAATGTTTTGAACATGTTTTTATACTTTTTCAAAATGTTACATTTTAGACCCTTAAGAATGAAAAATGGCAAAATATACCCTTGGAGTTTGCACTTTTGAATAGTGACATTAATAGATCCCATATAGTTATAACTTTGATAAAATAACATTTTCAGTCCCTTTAGTTATAAGTTTCAGAAAGTTACGATATATATCCCTTGCATGGAATACTTTTGCAAAACAAGTCTAAAACGCCATGCAAGCTTATTTTAAGACTTCAAATGATATTTGCAGGTTATAGCTTATTAGTATAAGCTAAAATGAGAAGTTTTAACGTAACACAAGTTTAGATTAACGATTCGTTAAGCTATAAATCAAAACGGGTTATTTTAGGTTTAAATAACGAAAACGCGTAGGTTTTTAATTCAAATTCCTTCAAGACTTGATAAAGTGGTTTTAATAACATTAGTTTAACTTAATAGAATAGATTATAACAACATTTAACCATTATAACGATTTGATTTAAGAAAAACACAAAATTAGGGTTTTGGGTGCATGGTTTGGATCAAAAAGAGAAAACACATGGTTTTTGAGTTTTAAAACTTTAACAAGAGTATATTTAGGATCATATGAACATTATAAGAGTGTAGGAGCAGGTATGAATATCATAGAACCTGGGTTTGAGCTTTGAAGATCAACAATGGAGGAAAACGGGTTGAAATGGGTTTGAAATCCGCTTCTTTCGGCCTAGGTTTTTCTTCTTCGGGGCTTCAAGGCTTCAATCCTTCTCTTGATTATTATTATTGGGACTTATTAGGAGCTTCTTGAGCAGAGATATGTTGCTAGTATGGGTTATAGAAGAAGATGTGGGGGGGAGGAGTAGAATGAAGGGTTTTGGAGCTCTCATTTATACTTGAATGGAACGAGTTGCCATATGAGTCTTAGTACTCAGGTTGAGGGGACATGTGTATCAGCTAGAGGGTGATGGTCGGAAGGCTCATGTGATTTGTTTGGCTAGAAACTAGTATTGAAGTGTTTTATGGTAGGTCTTATGGTGCCGCGGGTAGCTTGGAGCCAAAGGAGAAGATATGGAGCTTTTGTAACCAAGTTGTGAGATAGATTTTAGGGAGGTGCTTGTAAGCTGGTTAGAGGTGAAGTAGGAGGGTCATGGAGGTGGGCGTTTGCTTGGTTGCTTGATAAAATGGGTCAAAATAAGCCAAAGAGGGTCGTGGGTTCGAATTGGGTCAAACTAGGGTTTTCTTGGTTATTTTTTAAGTGCATTTGATTAGTAGTGATAGTTTAAGGATCACAAGACTTATATTAAGAGTTTACAACAAGTTTTGATTGGTGGTTTGAGTTCAAAATGGGTGAAAATGAGTAAACGGGTCATGGTTTGAAATTAGGGTTCGATTAGGGTTTCTTTGATTTAATTCGTGTATATTGTTGTAAAAATGGTGAAATGATGATGGATTATGATTTGTGATGTTGTAATTTATGTACTTACAACTTATTTGAGTAATGGTTTGGGTTTACAATGGATAAAAATCAAGAAACGGGTCATGGTGTAGTATTTTGCTCGGGTTAGGGTTTCTAGGTTTCATTTCATGAAATCTTATGAAATGAGGATGATTATGGAATGTAAATGAAGTGTATGACTTGCTTGTAACTTGTACTTGATGGATTGTACAAGGTTCTTAGGAAAACGGAGGTAAAACGACTATTTTAGATATTGTGCATTAATGACTTGTACATTATGCTTTAAAGGACTTGTACCTTATTTTGGAGGAAATAAAGTTATTCAAATGAGATGTTTATATTACTGTAATGAGCTCTCTTGATTACTTATACATTCATCTTAATGTTTTTTACATTACCCAAAATTAGGGTTTAGGCATAAATGTTAACGGTTTAAGCTCATTTGGTATTATCGTCGTGAAAACTTTGTTAAATGAATAACGTATATGATAAAATGGATATTAGATTGTTGACTTGACATATTAGGACATTTACTTGATGTAAACATAGATAGAATAGGCATAGGTCGTTGCGTGAACTCGTTTACTTTAGAAATGTAAATTATGTTACGTAATGAAATGAAATGAAACGAAATTTTATTCCCGTGAAAAAGTAGTACTTAATATAATAAGTAGATATTACATTGATAAAATACTGTAAAATTACAGGTTGTTATAATTATATATGTTTTTGAGTAAAGGGTTACCCCGGTAAAGTATATTAAAACCGAAAAGTTAAGTACAAACGAAATGTGGCTGACGTACCACATTAACCTCAAGCTAAAAAGCAAACAACTAAAACTAGTGCTTATGACATTCCATAAACACTTACAACTCTAGAGGCAAATAATTGCAACTAGAACAATAAGGACTCTCAAAAAACCAGTCACTAAACCAGCACAAATCGATTATATATGTTTCCAATGCCTAATCCCATAACCTTTGGTTTATTTTTTCGCTTGCTCAAATGAGGGAGTAAGCAATCACATGTGTCTGATTTATGGATTTGAATGTGGATATGTGGTTTTGTCGCCCTTGTTGGTGTATTACTGTTGGTAAAGGATTACCTTATCCATACCTAATATTGTTCTTCATCCTGACCTTTGTTTTTACTCGAATGAGGGAGTGATCAATCATATGTATCTCATTCATAGATTTGAATGTGTATATGTGGTTTTGTCACCCTTGTTGGTTTACTACTATTGGTTAAGATTACTAATCCTATTCTTTAGCTTATTCGAGTTAAGGAGTGAGAATTCACAATGTCTGCGGTTCGATTTTTGGGCGTGCATTTATGGTTTTGTAGCCTTTTCTAGAATATTGGTATTAAACCTTAACCCAATTTACCTTTTTAGACTTGTTACTCCTTAGCTTTAGTGGTGGAGATGTGTATCCTTGCTAAGCTTGTGATAGAATACTCGTCATGACCGATCAATTAAGCGAATTACCAGAATGTTACCACATAGATTAGTTGAGTGATTTCATTTTTCCTTTTCGTGAGGTGTTTGGTTGTGTGCTAGTAATTAAATAAAAAAATGTTTAAGGAAAAATCCCAAACATTCGTTTGGAATACATTTTCATAAGAAAATCTAAAGTCTACTTGAGGACAAGTAGGATTCAAGTGGGGGCATATTTGATGACATCAAATAATGTCTATTTTATAGCATCATTCATCCCTTCTTTATTGCTCGTTTTATAGTATTTATATATGAATTGGTACTTAATTGCTTATATTTATTTATTGCAGTAATTATCGAGCATTTAGTAAAAGTTAGCTAAAAGGCACACATTTTGGAGCACAAACAAAGATTTCAAGAAAGTCTACTGATTCTGACAACCGATACGTTTTACTATTCTAGAAGTATACGCCGTATCCAAGACTTTGACAAACTAAAAGACCATTTCCCGACTTTGAAGAATACGCCGTATCCACATCAACGATATGCCGTATATAACACTCTAGTCAACGAAGAAGAACCAACTGGTTTTACATCTATACACCGTATCCAGCAAGAAGATACGGCGTATACGTGCCCTATATCTCACAAAGCACGCTATGACAAGAAGAGATCTATACGTTGTATCCAGAGGACCTCATATGCCGTATTCACGGACGGTCCAAAAACATTCTAGAATATATTATTCGTGGAGCCCACACCAAGTTACCCCAATACACCGTATTGAACCCTTTCAGTACGGCGTATCGACCTTTTTCCAAAATCTATAAATACAAAACCCTAAAACTCGTTTTAGGTATGTTTTTAACCACCAAGTTCGATTCTCAAAAGATATAAGAAGCTAAGAAGGTCCTAAAAAGTGCTCCATTCCATTGAAAAACCCTTGTAATCTCTATACTCTAAATACGCGTTTGGTTTTTATTAATCGTTCATCTATGAGTTCATATATTGTTACAATGACTATCAACTAATACCTTTAGGTATTAGCCATGTTTATGATAATATAATGTTTGGTTTGTTTATTCATATTGTTTACTTATTCGTTGCTTGTTGGTTATGTTTATCAATTTATACTCGTTTATGTGCTTAAGTATGTGTTTAACCTATCATTCAACTAGATTAAGGAATACAAATAGAGGGATAGATAGAGTCCGGGATAGAACTTTATGCAGCCGTTTATCTATTTAGAGTAACAAGATCACAAATATTGACCTGTCTTTGCCCTTGGTTTAGTGAATAGGTAGACTAGTAGGTGATCCGAGGTTTCACATAAACGTTCTGATTCCTTGGGTGAAGATCTGGACAGTGGACTACTAGTATATAAATGACCCTTAAGCAGTAAGTTAGTAAAGCCTCAATGAGCTAGGTCTCGATATTATAACCATGATCGTCTCCTAGATAGATTATAATCGACTGTGAATCCTTTATGCGGGTTTGGTTAATTGTGACAAAATTGCCAAGTCTAGAGTTTAGGGAGAAGACCCACCTAAGCTTAAGAATGATATATCACCAATGAAGTAACATAATCATTGCACTAATAAACAATAACTACGTTTTATTATATTAAACTAAAATGTCAAACAACCACTTTTACATGCCAAACCTCTACACTAGCAAACAAAATGCTGCAGTGTACTTGATTTTGGACAGTTGCTAACTTTTAACTACAAAACAAAAACTAGTACATCCCTTGTCCTTTTCATCGTCAAACCGCTACTACGAACTAGCTTGAAGAAATAAGCTTTTTGACAGGAAATAAGCCATGAAAGGGAGAAATAAGGCACGAAATAAGTTGAAATAATCTACGAACAAAAGCTTAATCATACTAACAAAAAGAAAACAAAAAGACCGTGGCTTAGACAAGTAATCTAAGAAACCAAATAAGCTAAAACCGTGAGCTTATATTACCTAATAAGCCATGAAATAAGCTTAATACAAGTAGAAATGGAGAATTGAAGCTTTAGATCAAATAAGCTAATAAGCAAAGCAAGTCGTGAGCTAAAAATCAAAATAAGCATCAAAATAAGCTTGCTTACCATGAACACCTTAAAAATAAGCAAACCACAAACATGAACGTCACACCCTGACAATCGCGAAAACTCGGGAATGCAACATAATGATCAATCATAACACAAGATACATAATAGAGAAAAACTACAATGCATAAACTTCAAGTGCTATGAAGACCATCAACCTCGAACAATCTCGAGTGATGTCCCAAATTGCAACTAAAATCCACAATCACTTACAATTATTCAAATGCCCTCACAGGGGTCCATAATCCAAACTTAATCCAAAACATTCAAATACTAGAATCAAACAACAAGCAAGCAAAACTTCACATGAAAATCCACTCGGGATACTTCTAAGTCTGCTATCACAATCACCAATCTATTCTTCTTTCACTTCACCTGAAAATGATACTCGAAAATGTCAACAATAATGTTGGTGAGCTCGTAGGTTTGACCCTAAACCCAAAAGCTATGCCAATATTTCAATAGTAGACAATAGTGCTATATGATAGTGAATATATGCAAACAACCTTAGCATCACCGCTAATCAATAACCCTATGTCACTTGCGCACCTAAAGATCCTACCAGCTGGAGCACTAAAATTAGGGCAGGACCACAAACAAACCTGGATAGGCGTACCCATCCACTATAATAATCACACAAATACTGGGTAGGCGTACCCATCCGCTCCAAACAATCATACAACACATAATATTCACATAGCAGTCATAAGCACATAACTTGTCCTAAAAACAAAACCACATTTCGCACAGATCAATTTAAAATATTTCAAAACACATTTGAGTATCATTTCCCCTAACGGAAAAACAGTAAAAAGTGGGACTACGAGAACTCACCTCAAGCAAGTCTTTAGCAACCAAATCTCAATCACACAAGCAAATGCAACGACGCCAGCACACGACCTAGTCCAGTTAATGTCCCAATTTAATCATCCAATTCCAAAACAATCTTCGCGTTTGATGCATAGAGTTTAGACGCATTGTACAATTACTCATAATATTTTAGTGGTGTGATGGTTGACGACATAGCCCAATATTCATATCAATCCCATTACTCGATAATACGTACTTATACTATTTAAAGAAAATAGATAAGTAATATAAATAAATATTTATAATTAACAATTATAAATATATCTCGACAAGTCCATTCGGTAACCTTAGTCACTTCAAAATAATCATAAAACGGCTGAAAATGAAACGTTTACTCATAATAGACACCTTAGATAAGTTTCGAAAAAAATTACATTTTTTGTCTTTTAGTGAATTTATTAAATAATTAAAATAATTAAATAATTAAATAATATTTTATTATTTAAAATCAAAAATCATGTTTTTAGTAAAATTTCTATGTATAAACTTTTTAAGAAATTTCGACATGACTTGTACGCTCATACAGCGTTTTCCAAGGTTTCAAACATTATTTTCAAGGGTAAAATCCATAAATGCTTAATGTACTTTAAAAAAAGACTCATTCTATATACTATACTTTTTTTATTGTTATTATTCTTATCCAACTCTAGTTTTTTTTTCATTACACATACTTTATATAAAAATGGATAAAAAAATGTATAAAAACGCATATAAAATCATAAGATAAAATCCATAAATGCTAAATGTACTTTCCAAAAAGACTCATTCTACATACTAAAATTCATATAAAGTATGTGTAATGAAAAAAAAACTAAAGTTGGATAAGAATAATAACAATAAAAGAAGTATAGTATGTAGAATGAGTTTTTTTTAAAGTACATTAAGCATTTATGGATTTTACCCTATTTTCAACACTTTTCATAAATTCGACACTTTTCGACAAAACTCCAAAATCCCAATCTTTAACGTTTACTAAAATATTTTCCCAAAATATCGCTCAATATCATTCATAAACACATTTTCACTTTCAAAAGTCCGTCAAAGCTCTCATAACGACTAAATATCGCTTATTGGGCTTTAAGGCCCAACAAGGGCCCATTAAGATATTTATAAGTCCAAAATACGATCCAAGTCCAAAACCAAAGTCTATTTACATACATAAGCTTATACCAATAAGTAGAAAATATCCCGGACCGCAATAAGCCCTCCCATTAAGCCACGACTTAAATAGACTTATTGGGTCGTGAGTCTATAAGCTCAAAATTACGTATATTAAGCTTAAACATAAGCTAACAAGCTACGTACCGCATTTGGTTATTACCATAAGCCTCAAAAATAGTCCACAACATACTCCATAATACAAAAATAATCAAAATCACTTTCCTAGTGAATTTGGAAAGTTTTCGTGGCATATAAGCCCAAAATAAGCCAAGAAATAGCTTAAAAATAAGCTTGAATAAGCTATACAAGCTACTATAAAAAAATAAGCATTTTTGCATCATAAACTATTCAACCATCACGACCACAACATCAAAACTTCAAAATCCCCTTTTTTCTTTTTTTACAACCCACTAACCAAACACCCTCTTTTATTCATTTCGTTTCCAAAAATCAATTTTCACGACGATCAACTTGTACAACTAACATCTATGCATCAAAATAAACCCAAAAGGACAAACGAAATTTAAATTTGAAAACTTACAAGAAAATCTTCAAAAATGTATATTTCGACACGAACCGGACAACCCAAACGTTGTTTAAATGAATACCCAAACACTCGTATCAACCCGGAATATCACGTTCTCGATCAAAGTTGGAAAATTTATGGTGGATTGTGGTGGTAGGTGGCGGACGAACACCATACACACACACAACAATCCTGAAGAACCCTTGATACTCAAACTTCCACTTCCGATGAATATAGCTAAAACTTACTACCGCAGCTACTCACTGATTCACAACTGCCTATGTACTTACATACTCAGGCCATATATTAAGTTAGCCTAAAAACCTACACAACACGTAGTCCGCTTCCAGATGGTGATATAATACTTTGTCGTATACGCCTCTTCAATAGCCAAGGTCCTTACATCTCTCCAAATGGAGGTCCGAACCTTTCTAACTAATATTACCCACTCCTCTATCCTCTTTTGCACACTCTTGGTCCAATGGCCCCCTCAACATCTTATGATTGACTGGTTCTTTGCATTGGGAAACATCTTATCTATGTCACCACATCCTTTATCTCACACCTAGAGCGGGTCAACGTACATCTATCTCGGAACTCATTCTTGGATTCACTCCTTTTTCCTACTCTAGCTACGGTACAACATCTACATTGCCCCTTTACCCAGATGTACTTGGCCTCGAAATTCAAACTCACTAAATACAACATCCATCCATCATCTTTGCCTTCATGTTTAATCCTATCCGATGAAAGTTTGTTGGAGCCCATTCATAAGATCCTATTATAGATTACTCTCCATTGTCCCGGTTCACATTCAATGCCTTTAGCATTATACCGGCAAAACCTACCACGTAGCTATGCAATCCTTCATAAGAATCCTTTGTCGTGACGTACAAGCAAACAACCTTCTCCCGTTTCCAATGCATTGCTTCCAAATCCTTATCTTCGTGCGTCATAATATAACTACAAATCGTATGCCTCCTCTTACTCCTTCCGGCAATGCCAAGAGTTGGCTCATAACATTTGATTTCCTTCCACATCTAGATATGCTCTCTTTGCTCCGCTTCCAACGTTGGTTGGAAACCTCACGTACATCTTCTCTTCCCTTCATTGACTCCACGCTTCATCTACACGGTGCGCGACTCGTACGTCCTCCTTATTAGACTTTTCGGTTCGTTTAAATATCGTCTGTATATATACGCGTTAGTAACTACTTGTCTATATAGTGAGCCATAGCACAAAAGCCCCTGCTCATTAACTCCATGAAAACAGCTGGTGGCCAACTTGGTTTAACACCCATAGGCAGAGCGTAAAGTTTAACTTGTCCATGTACGCATTTCTAAAAAACAGTCCTTAGCATACTCATCCCCGTGCCAGCCCCTCCATGGTGACATCACATACGAATTTTCTATCTCACTCTTCTCAAGATAATCTATGCACATTCCAAACTACCCACCTTTCTTCCTACCAAGCAATACAGACACTTCCCATAACAAGTTACCATTCGAACTAATCCTCACCTTGCAACTCATGCAATCGTTCCACACCTCTTGCCTTTCTAAAAACGTCAAACGACACGAGCCTTCGCAAATCGGCGTCGCTCCTTGTAATAATTCCATACAAAATCCTATTCTACGACGAGGGGTAAAACCCACTAAATCCTGAGAAACACTTCGAGAAGCTCACATACTACTAACGTATCACTTAAATTCGACTAATATGCTTTGGTACTCCTACGAGACCCGTATCCTTTTTAGTTCGTTTCCTCACGAACCATAAACACTTTCTAAATTACCAAGGCATTTTAACTACCTTCTCGTGGCATACCATCTCAGCCTTATGTCTCAACAACCAATTCTCTCCTACGACTACATCAACACTCTCATAACTAAGAGGTACTAAATCAAAAGTAAAACGAGAACTCTCTAATTCAAACTTGGGATCGCGAATAATTCCATTCGCTTCGTTACCATCAATCGCACCACCAAGAAGATACGTCCTAACATCCACTCTAGCACCACGCCATGAGGAAATTTCAAACTTCACATGCACCAATTGGTATGGACCCAAAAATCACACAATCCCAAAAGAAGAAACAACCGAATATAAACATCGACATAACGAACGAACCTCAGACCTAACAAACGCATCAACGATGCTAGAAACACCCAATGAATAATACCACGTACCACGACCCATTAATTAAAAGATTAAGAACCTTTGTACCAAAACCGACTTTTTACCCAAGGAAACTTTCCCTCATAACCTTATACCAATCATTTTAAAACAATAGAATCACCTTAGTTAATAATGCAAATAATTTTAAGTGTAAAAATAAATTTAAATAAAATTTTCATAAACTTATTTTAATTATGGTTTTCATAAAAGAAATCAAAAGATGATTTAAAAAAAATGTGTTGCATTTTATTTATATAATTTATTTTCGAAAGAAGTTTTTAACACCTAAACGATATGATATCGACTACAACAAAATTACTTTGAAAAGGAATTTATGACTCGCAACAAGAGACATCATGATAGCAAAATAGACTCCCAAAATACATTAAGGATTCCAATACCAAAATGTTAATTTACTTGAAAACGAACACGACAGGAACTCTTGCAAACCAAACAAACCATGAGAACTCATCCATACCAACGGTCTTAGAACCAAACCAAAAAGTATCGTCACCTTTAGACAAAGGAAAACAATCAAAACGCTAAACGGAGAACATAGAACACCAGTTCTATGATAACACCCTAGAATACCAACACGAGCGTTGGATATCTGTTAAAAATAAAGAAATGTTCTACTTGTAAGCCCTATTATAAAGTGCAGGGACTAAATATGTTAAGTAAGGAAAGTTTAGTCAACAAGCTAACTAAGGGCTATAAATAGTAAT
>BQNB010136770.1:0-17952 GCA_026074375.1 Tanacetum coccineum
GCTAACTTACCAACCTTGTATTTTGTCGGGTATTGTTGTGACCACTTGATGAAGTAAACCTGATATACCAAACTTGAAACTAAAGTAAAATCCCCTAAATTTATTACTTAAGCTTACACTATTGTTGATTTAAGAATGGTGAAGAAACCTCTAAGTACCCTATACCCAACATCAAAAGTATAAAAAATACAACACCTCTTGAAATTATCCACATCGACATCTGCGTGTGACATTGAGTACTACAACGTAACTCCTTTAAGTGATAGTTAATCAGGTCTTCAACCAACCACCCCAACTACTGGAAACTAGATAGTTCAAGTCTCAATCATAACTATATACGATCAAGCAAGTCATCAATCGATAGAGTGAGTTTAAAGAAAAGTGGTAAAAATTAGAAGGAAGTCTCAATGATGAAATAAGTAGATGCCTTTGTGAAACCCACTTTGATCACAAATAAGGGATACCAAATCAACTTCATGATCACTTGACATTTAAATCCAAATTTCATAGCCGTTTTAACGTTTTAGTGAATCTTTAATGATAGTGTTCTGTTTGATAGAATGAGTGTTGTGTTTGTTTTGGTGTTTGTGTTTTGATTGTCTTGAAATATAAATCAAACACTAAAACCGTAAGATAAAAATCATACTTCGCGGGATTTTACGATGTGTTGTCATATTTCGCAGTGAAACATATTCCTCAGCCAAACATATTCCGCAGTGACATATTCATCGGCATAAAAACGCGTTTAGACGAGAGAACTTATTCCTAGGTGCATAGTCCTCTTGTGGACATAAAAACAGAAATATGTTATTACATAAACCACTAGTGGCCTCTTATGGTCATAGAACGAGAATATTACAAGTCATAAAGCGGCAGAATTATACATGTCTTAAACCACAAAAGAAATTGCACTTGTCCTAAACCGCAGTGGTTTTTGTCATAAATAGCAGGAAACAGTTACCGTCTTAAACGCAGTGAGGGAAATTGCATGTCATAATGCTTTGGTCTTTTTTGATTTACCGCAGAAAAATGTAAATTTTTGGCAGAGTTTTAGTTTATTTAAAACGACGCAAAAGCCACATAAATATGTAACCCCTTAATTGACAAATAAACAGCATAATATGTATAAAAAACCTTTAACAGCAGAATTCATGACAATAAACCTAAGTTATTTCAACATATTTAGCAGTCTTACAAACCATACTCCTCGGTCTTTCAAACCATATTCCTCAATATTCAACTTTTCGGGAAAAAATAGCTTTGGTTAAATCTCTTTTAAAATCCACACTTTTTGAACATTTTGCTTAATTCATTTGAAAAAGTAACTTATCCTTATGCCATAATCTCTCATAAAAATCATAAATTTGTAACATTTTTAACATACAAAAAAATGTCCATTTTTTTTTCGAAAGTATATGGCTTAATAAATACACTTTATGATTTTGCAAAGAAAGAATAAAGTCACGTAAAACATGTACCAATAAGTAGAAACATGAGAAACAAGAAAGTTTCAAGCTTTTTTGTACAAAATAAAGCACATTTCTAAACAAAACTTTGTGGCTTTTTGGCTTAAAATAAGCCTCGAAAATAAGAAAATAAGCCACGAAATCACCTAAATAATAAGCAAACAACAAACACGAAACACTTCCCTGGCTCTAGATGCCTTTTGTTACCCTATAAGTTTCAGCCATATTAAAACTTTGATTCGGAGGTCGGGAGGATAGAAATGAAAGTAAGCCATATTAGATTTATAGAGAGTGAAAGGGAAAGATGTTTGTGTTTTTTAAAGAGAGAAACACACACACTTTAAGAAGGGTACAAGAATCCTCACCCATCCTTGGAAGTTACAGGGAGGGGGTTTTATTTGCCTTATTTATCCTGTGTCTCTTTATGCTTTTTTTTGCTAAAATATACTAACTTGACGTTTCTAGTCCTTATTCGACACGGCTATAATAAACTAATGTAATTTCGTATAAGTCGATATATTTTAAGGCTAACTGACTGTTTGTTTGGGGGGCCTTAAATTTGCCAGTGTTTTTTTTCTCGTGTCCCAAACGAAGGTGAAGACCACCTCTATCACAAAAAAAACACCCTCCGCGCTTAAAGGATGGTATGTTTTATGGTGGGTGGCGCATGATGGAGGGAATGGAAGTGATGTTACACCCTTCATAAAAATCAGTCTAAAACATCAAAAAATAAATGTGCTAAAACCCTAAAATCTTACTCGAGAAGACAACACCAACATAAACTTTACAAAACACCTTAAAATAGCAATAAGGAAAACAATAAGAGCATCGGGTGCAATCGGGATTCATAAGCTCGCGTTATAGCAAAAGATGTTGTCACATCAACTTTTCACTCTATAAATCACAACATATAACTCGGCTCAAAAAACACATTCAATGATCACTCAATTTATAGGACACCCACGGGCTTCATAGGTTTTTAAAAAAAAACAACATATAATCCATTTACCTCAATGAGGATGTGACTGTGAACATTTCACATCCCTCATACCTCGTTTCGTTGAGATTGGATATTGTTGTTGTTTTAAATAAAGGAACATATAAACAAATAAAACATTGCATAATTTAAAAAAATAACTTATCAAATTTATACATTTTAGAGACTAATTAAGTAAGAAAAAAATCAAAGGACTAAGAGCGCAAACCTAGTAAGGACTAACGATACAAGACTTAACAAACGGGAATAAAAAAAATTAGCATAACCAATTATAAAGGACCGGAAGTGAAAAGGGGAAGAAGATATATCAATCTTATTCTTGTTAACAACTTGCGAAACACAAAAAAAACCACCAAATACACACTACATTAACACGAATAAACACAAACCCACCAAAAAATCATATAAAAAAGAAGGAAAGAAAAAAGTGCTTATGGCTTGGCTGTTAGGGGTGGCATAGGGCCCTATAACGCGACCACTGGTATGGTGTTTCATGCAATAGGCTGACATTTTAAGCAATAATGCACCCTCACACCGGGTGATCTAAACACCAAATATACACCCATACTCAAGAAGACAACACCAACATAACCTTTAGAAGGCAAGCTACGGTAACAACAAAAAAGTGCAGCCACATCAGCTTTAATATATTAACACCAACACACAAAACACTCCTTTATCTTAATCACCCCAACACACCCTTTTAGGACTCACTTTTTTTCTATTTATTTAACCAAACTAAATATTTAATCATTTGATAAAAATATTATTATAAGTCAAAGTTAGGAAAGTCAAAGTCCAACAAGAAAAGTCAAACGGCGGTTGGTTTGATCTTTTGGCGGGAAAAGTAGTTACATCCATTTTTCTTCTCTTCTAGTATAAATACCCCATCACTTGTAACATTTCCATTTAGCTAATCATTTTCTCAATTCTTGTAAAGAATTCTTTCTCAATTCATAATCAATAACAAATCCCTTTTAATCTCCAAAACTCATCTTCTTGTTCTTTGAGTTTTCTGGTTAATTGTGGATCAAACCCTCCTTCATACTAATTAGGGACTGGTTTGGATCATAAATGGTGAATACAAGGCAGCTTGTTAGTCAAACACCTAACCAAATGGATGATTCAATGAAATCATTCATCACTGAGACTATCAATGCGGTTATGGCTTCTTCAATGGAGTATATTAAAAGATCTTTTCAGGAGCAGTTAGAAAGAACAGTTACAACCATGAACAATTCTGTTAATGGAGTTTGTATGAGACAAGATACATTGGCTGCTGAGCTTCAATGAATCAGTGGTGAAACTGGTACATCTACTACACTTAATCGCCTAAACAACACACGTACGAGTAGAATAGCCAAAATTAAGTTCCCTAAGTTCTATGGTGATGATCCTACTAGCTGGGTGTATAGATGTAATCAATTCTTTAAGGTAGATGATATATTGCCTGAGGATAAGGTGAAATTGGCCTAAATGCACTTATATGATAAAGCTTTAGCTTGGCATCAATAATTCACTAAGATCCATGGTGAAACTGTTGATTGGAATGTGTATGTGGAGGCTTTGTTAAAGAGGTTCAGTAGTTGCTATGAAGATCCTATGTTTGATTTGAAGAATATTAGGCAACAAGGGGGATTGGTGCAATATATAGATGTTTTTGATCTGATTATGACTAAGGTATATGTGCCTAATACACAAGCTGTTAGTTTTTTTGGGAGGACTGGATAAGGAGATTGAAATGACTGTGAGGGTGTTTAAGCCACAGAGTTTAGCTGATGCTTATTGTTTGTCTAAACTACAAGAAACAAACAATAATGTGTCAAAGAAACTCAATAAGCCCTTAGTGTCTACCACAAAGCCAGTGTACAACAATTATGGTAGGAACTCTGGGTCACAAGCTCAAACTGTTCATTATACTCCTCCTAGGCCAAAACCTATATACAACAATGCTCCTTAAAAGAAACAGTTGACTCAGAAAGAGTTGGATGAAAAAAGGGCCAAGAATCAATGCTTCTATTATGATCAGAAATATGTGTCTGGTCATAAATGTAGTGAAAGATTGTTCTCCCTAGATATTGTTGAAGAAAGTGGAGGAGTAGAGGAATAATTGGGTGAACAAACTGATGAAGGAGTGTTTGGATTTGAGGATAACCCAGCAGAAAATGTGGTTGATGATCCTAATCCTTGCGCTACTGATATTGAGGCCTCTGCACAACCATATATCTCTCTCAATGCTATCTCAGGGGTGAACACTTTTCAAACCATGAGAGTGAAAGGACAGATCAATAATAAGCCAGTTAATATTCTAATTGATTATGGAAGCACTCATAACTTTTTAGACCTTAGTACAGCAAAGAAAATGGGGTGCTCAGTCAAAGAAAGTTATCCACTACAAGTTGCAGTCCCTGGTGGCAATTTCCTCATAAGCAATCATGTGTGTAAAGGCTTGAATTGGAAGCTGCAAGGGGTAACATTCCAAGCTGATATGATGTTAATTCCTTTGGGAGGTTGCGAAATGGTTTTGGGTGTGCAATGGTTGGCAACTTTGGGATATATTGTTTGTAATTTTTTGCAACTCAAGATGGAATTCATGTATCAAGGGAAGAAGGTAGCTTTTAGGGGTGTTCCACAACCTGCATTATAGTGGATGCAAGGTAAACAATTGGGGGCCAAGCTATTTTCCATGGCTGTGTGTGTATCCTACTTATGGTCTCCAAGCTGAACTTATGAGTACTGGCACCACTACTGAGCGTACAAATGTACATCCCTCACTAAGGCCTTTGCTACAAAAGTATGATAAGGTGTTTGCAGTACCTAGCTCTTTACCTCCCCATAGGAAACATGATCACAGAATACCTCTGCAAGCCAATACAGCACCTATCAACATTAGGCCCTATAGACACCCTCTAATTCAGAAGGATGCTATAGAAGCCATGGTCACTGAGTTACTTGATAGTGGGGTAATAAGGGAAAGCCATAACCCTTTTTTCTTCACTAATTATGATGGTTAAGAAGAAGGATGGCACATGTAGAATGTGTGTGGATTATAGGGCCCTAAACAAGAAGACTATTAAATACAAATTCCCATTCCTATCATAGAAGAGTTAATTGATGAGTTGTTTAGAGACCAAGTGTTTACAAAGCTTGATCTGAGGTCTGGCTACCATCAAATTAGGATGTGTGAGGAGGATATTCATAAGATAGCCTTCAGGACTCACCAAGGTCACTATGAATTCTTGGTGATGCCCTTTGGACTAACTAATGCACCCTCTTCTTTCCAAGCCTTAATGAATGAAGTCTTTGCTCCATTCCTAAGGAATTTTGTCCTAGTATTCTTTGATGATATACTAGTCTTCAGCAAGGATATGGAAGAGCATGTTAAGCATTTGTGTAGGATCCCGTAACACTTCACTTCATATATTTAAACACGAAATTAGATCAAGAAAAGAGATGAGGAGATGAGTTGTTCTAGGGAGAGAAAGAAGAGAGAGAAAGAGAGATGAGAGAATATGGAAAATGAAATTTGTATATTATGAAACAACTAACTCTTTTCTAAATAGAAAAGCGTTTATATACCCCATCGCGTTAAATGACGCGCGGGATATTTAACTAGGACCCAGGCTCGGGTTTTACTTGGGATTAAACCCGAAACATATACAATATTAGATTATCTATCGAGCCCGATTCCCGATATTATACTATTACAACATTAACTAATTAAATGACCGAGACCCGTACATGTAATGAACGAACTTCCAGTTCGGCTCAATATTTTGAGGCTAACAGGATGCACACAAGAGAACCATTGGAGCTGATGTTGCATTTGCCATGTCATGGAGAGAGCTTATAAAGCTAATGACTGAGGTGTATTGCCCAAGAAATGAAATTCAGAAAATAGAGACTGAGTTGTGGGATCTAACTATGAAGGCTAATGAATTGACTGCTTATACCTAGAGATTTCAGGAGTTGACCTTGGTGTGCACTAAAATGGTTCCGAAGAGGAGGACCGAGTCAAGAAGTTTATTGGGGGTCTCCCAAATAATATCCAAGGGAATGTGATTGCTGCAGAGCTCATGAGACTCCAGGATGCTATCCGAATTACCAACAATTTGATGGATCAGAAATTGAAGGGTTATGCTACTAAAAGTATGGAGAACAAAAGAAAGCTTGATTTCAACTAGAAGGACAACAGTGTGCAACAATGTAACACCCCCATTTTTCATATATCACAGCGGAAGGGTCATTTGGGGTGCTACGTCTTAATACAATAACTCAAGCATAGAAAACGACTCAAAAAGAGACATTTTTATATATAACCATTCGAAATAAAAGTTTCACAACATAGGTCCCAAATATTTTCATAATCAATACATCATTTTTAATTTTTTCTTCGACCAATGATTTTATATAAAATGGGCCCTTCAAATATTTATTTCATTTGATTCTCTGAAATCATTCATCACCGAATTAACTTCAAGGCCTGAGATAAATCATGCTAAAAGTCAACATATAATGTGAGTGATCCTAGAAAGTTTTTTATATCAATAAATTCCGAATCACAAGTATCTTTTCTCAAACATCTTCAAGACCATAACGATGTGGATTCAGACAAAAAGTTATTGGGGGGATTATCATAAGCCTCATGACATTGATCGTTAACTATAATAAAATGCCCACTATACACCCTCGCTTATGAGTGCATATTCTCTCTATACAACGCATTTGTCATTTTCCCGACACGAGTCTGTTAAAGCCAGTCGTCACGGATTGGAGGTGGCAATCTCCAAAATAGTACCTATTCCAAGTAAAGAGTTTCTATCATTACCCTGGTTAGTTAACTAATTCCTTGTATAAGCGACTACCATCGCGGGTCTTTTATCTTGGAGTTAAGCTAACTTATAATAATCAAGGTTAAACTAGCATTAATTCGGGTCCCTTGTGTTCTATTTTAAAAAAACAAGGCATGTTTCCCCATCGCGGGCTTTTAAATCATATTAAGTATCTAAAATGAGGAGGTTTTGAACGCCACTAGTATGTCGGAAGAGAATACTCGATTGATTAAGAAACTTCGGGAGTAGGCGTGTCGATCAACCAAGACCTATACAATTAGCAACGGGTCTTAGGTTTCTAGTTGGTAATAATTATGAAAAATCATAAATAAAGTAAATATATATACATGTATTTAACATGATGACCAAGTTTATATGATGTACGTATTTTAAACTTAAGCTTTTACATGTTTTTAATTTACCACTTTTAGCCATTTCAACCTTGTGATTGTCAATATTTGCCATTAAGCCCATTAATCCAAGTCCACTTAAGCTCTTTTATGGATATTAATCATTTTATGACAATGTCTTAGCTCCATTTTTAGTGTCCTTGTGAATGATGTTAAGGGGACTAATGCCTTCAGTTATTTAGTTCATTTTGTTTCATTGGAGCCTAGTGGGACAATTAGCATTAAGCGTTCACTGTTTAGTCATAAACGACTTTTATTATAAGTTTTTTGGTTTCTCGAGGTCGGGATAATTTTTTTTTAGTTGGTTAGACTTTTAATAACTCCCAAGTAGTGGGTCATCTAACTAATCGGGTGTTTGTTCTTTTATAAGCGTACGTGTAATTGTTTAAGTGTGTCGGGTAGTAGTAAAATTTTTATATAATTTCGTGTTTACGAAATTTGTTAAATTTATAAATCGTTAATTGTATAATTTAAATAATTATATGCTTCGGCTTCATATTTTTGTCCACTTTTTACAGATTTCAAACTCTATTTTAATAAATTCTTTTCAGTCATCCATTTACATTGGGTTACTTTTTTATTCATAAAGGTTCAATATTAGGTTTTCTGGACTGATATTTCACTTTCACCATTTGAAGCCATTTTACAAAACATAGAGTTGGTTGACTATCAAATGATTTAGAATATACATGACTTTAGCTACAAACCAATAGGTTTCACTTTTGTAAATGGTTCAGTTCGTATTATAACTTTTTACATATTATGTACAGCAAAGGTCCAGATTTGACTTGTTTTTAGTGTTGTTGTCATAATCATTCATTATTTATCCTCTTGGAATCATCCATTTGTCATGTGTTCTATAAGAGATTTATCTATGAAACTCTGTGCTATCAAATCCAACCTCACAAAACCTACTGAGTTTGATAAATACTTACTGTTCTTTACTGCCTTGAATTTTTTATACTTTTATCACTAGTTTTAATGGTCATTCTTGTTAGTTCTGTACCTAGATCCTATGCATGCATCTCACATTTTTTATTCCTTGATATCAATACATCATGGCACATATACATATACATTTGGAAATCAGGAAATCATAACAAGAGCCATCTAACTTTTACCAAATGAAGTGTAGAAATGAATCACAATGATCAAATACAAGAACAAGGATTGATGGAAAGCTTCAAATACTTGATTATTTTCACCAAAAATACTTTTGACCAACATTTTATTTACCCAAATGACTTTATAAAAACTTGTATAACTTCAGTCCCAAACTTGTGTAAAACCTTCTTAAAAACCCTTCTTAATCACTTCCAAAGTATAAGGATTACACTAGGTAGTCATATTCACTAGTGTTCTTCTTTACTTGGTCCTTCAAAAATTATAAAATGGGTGTTCTGGTTGGCGGTCTAGATGGCAGAGGGTGAGAGTTAATTTTCTGGTTTTGAGTTATGACAATGATGGTGTTGTGTGTGTTTGATGGTCAACGTGAGCTTTTTATTTGTGTTGTGACACATGCATTTACATGCATTTGACTAGGAATGAGTCCTAGTCTTTGATTCATCTTGTGCACGCCACAAGGTGTGGTGTATCTTACCAGAATTTGAGTTTTTATTTATTATAATTTTAGTGTTTTAGGAGTATAAATTTTAAGATAGGTAGGTAATTTTGAGGCTAACAGGTATTAACGTAAAATATAACGAGAGTTAAGGCGGAACCACGAAGTAAAAAACGAACAACATGTAAAATAGTTTCTCATAAATTGGGATACTTTCTGGAAACTGTAATTTTACGTACGGTTACCAAGACGAATAATAATTATAAACATTGCTCGTAAAGACTTTACGTAAAATACGAAAAATGCGCGTAACACGAAAAATAAAAACGAATGTAATAAAATTATTTCTATGGCATTTTGAAAATATAAGCGTCGATGTTACGTTGAATTCGCTCGGTCTATTGTAAACGTAGCGCAAATTTAATCAAATGTTTAGCCCCCTAATTCTCCTGGTTATCGTCGTGAGTTTCATATCTTCACATAAATTATGAAAAATATAATTAATACTCTGAGATAATAATAAGACCTAAAATTGACGGTTTGTCACAGCATTTCCCCCTAAAAAGGGATCTTCGTCCCTGAAGATCAATTCATCTTGTCGCCCGCTTCTTATTAAAATCAAAGAGATGGTGGTATTTCTTCCATATTTGATCCTCCCTTTCCCAAGTATATTCCGGTCCACGACTCGAGTTCCATCGAACTTTAACTATAGGAATCCGACTTTGCTTAAGTTGTTTCACTTCTCTATCCATGATTTCAATGGGTTCTTCGATGAAATGCAACTTCTCGTCGATCCTTACTTCGTCGAGTGGAATGATAAGATCTTCATCTGATAAACATTTCTTTAAATTCGACACATGGAATGTATTGTGTATTCCTTGAAGCTCTCAGGGTAATTCCAGTTTATATGCCACCGGACCCACTCTTGATAGAATCTTGAATGGTCCAATATAACGGGGACTTAATTTCCTACGTTTCCCAAATCGAACAACACCTTTCCACGGTGATACTTTCAGCATAACTTTGTCACCCACTTCGAACTCCAAAGGTTTACGTCTCACATCCGCATAACTTTTCTGTCTACTACGAGCAGCCAATAATCGGTTCTTGATTTGCACAATCATCTCTGTCGTTTCGCGAATCATTTCTGGTCCCGTGAGTTGGGCATCTCCAACCTCACTCCAACATACAGGCGATCTACATTTCCTTCCGTATAGAGCTTCGAAAGGTGCGGCTTTAATACTAGCGTGATAACTATTATTGTATGAGAATTCAGCCAAAGGTAAGTGCTTATCCCAGCCACTACCAAAGTCAATCACGCAAGCACGCAACATGTCTTCCAATGTCTGTATCGTTCTTTCACTCTGACCATCAGTTTCAGGATGGTAAGCAGTGCTCATATCTAAATTCGTCCCCAATGACTTTTGAAGAGATCTCCAAAACCTTGATGCGAAACGAGGGTCTCGGTCCGAAATAATCGACACGGGCACCCCGTGCCTACAAACAATCTCCTTCAAATACAATCGAGTAAGCTTCTCCATTTTATACTTCTCATTCATCGGAATAAAGTGAGCAGATTTAGTCAATCGGTCAACAATGACCCAAATTGAATCATATCCAGATGGTGTTCTTGGAAGCTTTGTAATGAAATCCATTGTAATTCTCTCCCATTTCCAAACAGGAATTTTCAGCTGCTGAAGTAATCCTGACGGATTTTGTTTTTAGGCCTTGACTTTAGCACATGCTCAAGCCACTTACTGACATATGATCGCAATGTTAGCTTTCATATTAGGCCACCAGTATAACTTCCTCAAATCATGGTACATTTTATCCGACCCAGGATGAATGGAATATTTTGACTTAATATCAACATGAATTATACCTCTCAATCCTCAATTAAAGGTAACCAAAACCACGATTAACCTTCAGACATTTCGTACCATCGGACTAACTTGCAAATGGCTCCCCTATCGCCACCAATCCTTCGGCACCAATTAATTTCCCTCATAGCACGCTTCAACTTGTGCAATTCTGAATTTGCTCGGGATAAATTATTATGTACCGTTACGCACTAAAGCACGACTCGAATCGTTCCTTATCCCGTCATTTGCTTAGACGCATCAGCGACAACATTCGCCTTTCCTGGGTGATAACGAATAACACAATCGTAATCACTCAGAAGTTCAATCCATCTACGCTGACTCATATTTAGCTCTTTCTGATCCAAAATGTATTGTAGTCTTTTATGAACTTGTATACCGGTAGCACTTAGTGCCGGTACAAATAATAACTCCATAGTCCGAAGAGCAAAAACCACCAGCTACCTAATTCCCAAGTCATGGGGACGTAATAATTTTCTTCATTCTTTCTAAGTTGCCTAGAGGCTATAGCAATCACTTTTCTCGTTTGGCAATCAAAACAGCTCCAAACCTTAAGGGATGGCATCCGCATACACAACAAAAGTCTTTGCTTCCTTCGGATAGTGATTAATATTTTTTTTGGCCCACTACACAATTTCAAGCTTCATGTTTGAAATGCCTCCTCTTCGTCGTCGCCCCACACATACGCTTATTTTTCTGAGTGAGTTTAGTTAATGGTTTGGATATTAGAAAAACTCCTTAAAAACACCTTCGATAATAACCTGCAAACCCAAAAAGTCGCACTTCCATTGGTGTCGTCGGTGCAAGCCCAATTTTTTAATGGCTTCGACCTTCGTAGATTCAACATGAACTCCACTACTATCAATCACATTGCCAAGGAATTGCATGAATCAAGCCAAAAACCACATTTTCGAAAACTTAGCGTACAAGCTTTTTCGCTCCTTGGCAAATTCAAGGATAGTCGTTCGAATAAAGAAAAATTTTCACCATGTTCTTCGGTATTTGTTGGAATAATCAGATGTCATCAATGACATACAATCACGAAACTTATCAGATACAGCTTGCACACGCGTTCCAACAAATCCATGAATTCGCAGGTGCATTAGTCATCAAAAGGCATTACTTGAAACTCATAATGCCCATAACGAGTCCTAAACGATGTAATTGGAATGTCTTTCTCGCGAATACGAAGTTGATGATAACCAGACCGTAAATCAATCTTCGAATGAACACTAGAACCTTGCAGCTGATTAAATAAGTCATCAATCCTCGGTAATGGATATCGATTCTTGATCATCAACTTGTTTAGTTCTCGGTAATCAATGCACATTCGGAACGATCCATCCTTCTTCTTTACGAACAAGACCGGAGCTCCCCACGGCGACGAGCTCGGTCGAATAAAGCCTTTCTCCGACAACTCTTGCAGTTGCTTGGACAACTCCTTCATTTCGGATGGTGCTAAACGATATGGCGCACGCGCCACAGGTGCAGCACCGGGAATAAGATCAATACGGAATTCAACTTGCCTGGGTGGCGGAAGTCCAGGTAATTCTTCGAGAAATACCTCGGGAAAATCTCGGATAACTAGAACATCTTCTAATCGCTTCTCCTTTGATTCTTGTTCAGTCACTTGAGCTAAGAATAGCTCACAACCCTTCTCGATATACTTTCGAGTCTGAATGCAAGAAACGATCTTCAATCGGGAATTGTTTCTATCGCCTTCGATAATCAACGTCTTACCCTCCAGGGGAATCCTAACCTTTTTCTCTCCACACAAAATAGCGGCATCATATCGTGATAACCAATCCATCCCAATAATGATATCAAAACTTCCTAGTTCTATTACCATTAAGTCGATTGGAAAAGAACGGTTTAAAAGATTAAGTGTACACCCTATTAACACATTATTGGTACTTACTACTTTTCCATCGGCCAATTCGACTTCATAGCAAGTATCTAACTCAACTGGTTCTATATCAATAAGGGTACTAAAATTTGTAGACACAAAACTTTTATCGGCACCCGAATCAAATAAAGCAGTAGCATATCGATTATTGAGTAAGAATGTACCAGTAACGACTTTCGGATCTTGCTGAGCATCCACAGCTCCCAACTTGTAAACAGCTCCACGGTTATTTCCACCTTGTCCATTCTTTTTCAACTTAGGGCAATCTCTCTTTCGGTGACCCTTTTCATTGCAATTAAAACAAGTCCCTCTTTTTTCTGTCGAGGCTCCAACAAGTAGCAGTCTTGTGCCCTAACTTACCACATTTCCAACAATCCCCAGCATGCTTCTTATTCTTGCACTTTGGACAAACTTCGTTGTCATTTGGTGCAGCATTGGTCATGGCTCCAGCATTAGCCCTTCTTTGGTTTTGTCGACGATTGTAATCGCGTCGGTTGTCACCACGGCCACCACGATCTCCTTCACCTTTCCTCTTTTCACCCTCAGAAACCTCATCAGTCTTGTCTTGTATTATTTGTCCCATGAGCTGATAAGCCATACGGACAGCCTCATCAATACCAGCAGGCCTTGATGATGTCACATCACCACGTATATTCTTCGACAACCCACTAATATACTGCTCCACCTTCACCTGCTCAGGCTTCACCATTCTAGGACACAACAAGGCCAATTCGTGGAATCGGTTTGTATACCCATCAATATCAGTCCCCTTTAACTTCAAGTTGTACAATTCTTGCTCCAACCTTTGCAACACACTTCGAGGAAAAAATTCTTCGGTCATCCACTTTCTCACCTCAGTCCATGGAGTACCATTAGCAGCATCAATACCCATGGAAGCAATCCTTCCATTCCACCAAGTCAATGCACGATCTTGGAGAGTAGCAGTTGCAAATTTTCACCTTACCGTTTCCTGCCATCACTGATTCAAACACAGAAGCTAGTTCTCAAACCACTGACATAATCCCATGGCACCTTCGGTGCCTTTAAAAGGTTGTGGTTACACTTCATGAATGTTATGTAAGTACACCCAGTAATTTCGGGCGCTGCCGGTCCGGCACCACCAACTCCAGCACCACCGGCTCCAGCACCACCGGCTCCAGCACCACCGGTTCCAGCACCACCGGCTCCAGCACCACCGGTTCCATCAGAAGTAGAGTTCTTCGATTTCTTTCTCGGACGCTCGGTATCCTCATCATCAGATGGCGGCTTCGGAACAGCCCCAATACGAACCATATCCAAGTAAAACATTTATTTCACACTCATGCAATCTCCTCTTAGCAGTATCACGCTCCATACGAGCCCACGCCAACTTAGTCTCAGTCTCAGCCAATCTTTTCTTCAATGTGGCATTCTCCCCACTCTCCAATACCGATATCCTCTCGAGAACATTACCTAAAGCACGCTTGACATTTTCCAAATCATGATTAAGTAACTCCCTTTCTTTTTCCCTGATTTTATTCTTGGATTTGAGAAGAGCAATCTCAGTTTGGCACGTACCCAACTCGGCCACCATTACTCAAGCTTGTTGTCACGTGATGCCTCCAAATCACGCCTTAAGGCCCACGGTGCTAATCCATCAACATGAGATGAGTCACGAGTAGAAGATGACTCTCCTACCTCAAATAAGCCCCTCAGAAAGTCGCGAATAGCATAAGGCTTTTGGTAATAGTCCCGGCAGTAGCCTCGGGTGCAACATCAACCTCCTCGTCCTCTGACTCAGAATCGGATAACACATAATTAGATGACACATCTTCAGGTGGCGAGGTTTTTTCACCCTCTACCATATAAGGAAATATCAACTCAGCATCATCCTCGAGCTCAATCTCAACATCTTTCTCGGGGTCCTCTTCAGGATCTTCTTCGTCATAATCAACCAAATCAATATCGTCGGGAATGTCAACCATTTCATTGGGATCATGGATATTCACAACTTGGTTCGGCTCGGGAACAACTGGGTTCACTTCGGGAATAACATCGTTCGGCTCGTTAAGATGATTAGGGTTCTCCATGACAATCCGCGTCGTATAAATATCTCGTATTAGTATTAAATAATTACATAATTAACATTTATATTCAAATAAATAAAAATTTCATATTATAACATATATATTTTTCCATATATATATCGATAAATAAATCCTTTTCATTCTTGTCCTTCGGTAATTCGGAGATTTCGCTTGCACAGTTATAGTTAAAAGATTTCAAAAATCCATTCGTTTTTTTTTTTTTTAAATCTTTTGTTCTCTATAACTTAAGCTTAGAACAAATCTGTAACATCCCATTTTTCATATATTTACAGGAAGGGCATTTGGGTGCTATCTTAATACAATAACTCAAGCATAGAAAACGACTCAAAAAGAGACGTTTTTATATATAACCATTCGAAATAAAAGTTTCACAACATAGGTCCCAAATATTTTCATAATCAATACATCATTTTCAAATATTTTCTTCGAATGATTTTCTTTAAATGGGCCTTCAAAATATTTATTTCATTTGCTTCTCTGAAATCTTCATCACCGAATTACCTTCAAGGACCTGAGATAAAACCATGCTTAAAAAAGGTCAACAATAATATTGATGAATCCATAAGTTTAATATATAATAAATTCCAAACACAGTATAATTTCTTAAAAATCATCAAGACATAACGATGTGGATCAGACATAGTAAAAGGGTGGATTGCTAAGAAGCCTCATGACATTGAACGTTACCATATAATAAAAAGCCCACTATACACCCTCGCTATGAGTACATATTACTCTCTATACAACGCATCCGTGGTGTTATTTTCCCGACACGAGACGATAGCTAGTCATCACGGATTGGAGGTGGCAATATCCAAATAGTACTATTCCATGTATAAGCGTCTACCATTACCCAGTAGTTAACAATTCATGGTTTCCGCGGGTCTTTTATCTAGCGAGTTAAGCTAACTTATAATAATCAAGGCTACTTAGCATACATTCGGGTCCCTTGAGTCTAATATTAAAAACAAGCATGTATATGCCCCTCACGTTTTAATAAAACAATTAAAGTATTAAAATGCGAGGCTATGAACTCACTAGTAATGTCGGAAGAGAATAAGCGATATGAATAAGAACTTCGGAGTAGCGTTAGATCAACCCATGACCTATACAATTAGGCACGGGTCTTAGGTTTCTAGTTGGTAATGAAAACTCATAAATTAAGTAAGTATATGTATACATGTAGTTCATATGATGATCATGCTCTTGCAACACAATTATATCACACTTAAAGTTTTCTAGGTTTTTAACTTGTTTTTATTTGCTATTTTTACTAGTATTGTTCAAATTAGTCCAAAAAGCACAATAGGCCCATTAAGCAAGCCCATGAAGTTATTAGGTTGATATTATCACTCAAAGACCAGGTCTTAGCCCATTAGTTAGGTCCAAGTGAATTAGGCCTAAAGCTAAGTCCATAGAGTCCAATTTGTTACATCGGGCCTAGTGGTCCAATAAGCCTTACGGGTCTATTTGAGCTCATAAACGACTTTTATTGTAAGTTTTCGGGTTCGCGGGGATCGGGATACTTTTATTATCAGTTTGTTAGCCTTTTATAAATCCCTAGAAGAGGGTCCTTACCACCTCGGGTTTTATTTACAAAAATCGCTTTACATAATATAGTGTTCGGGTAGTAGTAAATTTTATATACTTTCGTGTTTACGAAAATAGTCGTAATTTATAAACCGTAAATGGTATAATTTATATATTTATATGCTTGGCTTCATATTTAAGTCCACTTTACAGATTCAAACTCATTTTAGTACATCTTTTAGTCATACATATACATAGGGTTACTTTTATACATAAAGGTCAAGTTACAAATTCGGACTGAAATCTCACTTTCACCATTTTTGATACCATTTACAAACCATAAGGATTTGGTTGACCATCCAACTGGTTCAGAACATACATGATTTTATCTAGGTCTCATAGTTTTAAATTTTTAACCAACTTAGTCCGTAAATGTGACTTTTATACCATCTGTACAGCAAGGTCAGAATCAACTAGTTTTAGTATTTTGATCATATCTCACTCAATATTCACTTTCTAGAAATTATCCAAATTGCCAAGTGTTCATAAGAGAATTTTCTACAACCTAATGTATTCAAATCCAACCTCAAACCTGTTGAAAATTACCAAACCTACTGTTCATTACAGTCCCTAATTTCTATGATTATTTTACTGGTTTCAATGGCCATTTTAGCTATAATTAACCTAGATCTACACATGCATTATCATTTTCATTGCTTGATCATCAAATATTATACATGTACATATACATTTGTAAATCAAAAGAAAACATAAATAAGACTCATGAGATTTTACCAAAAGAAATATGAAGAAAATGATCAAATGATCAAAACAATAACAAAGCTTCAATCTTCCACATGATCTTCACCCAAAATAATTTTTGATCACCATTTTATTTACCCAAAATGACTTTATAATAACTTGTATAATCTCAACCCCAACTTGAATATAACCTTCATTAAAACCTCTTTAAATCACCTCCAAAATACAAGGGTTATACTAGGTTTTTATTTTTACTAGCGTGGTTATTTTGTGATCTATAAAATTGTATGGAATTGGTGTTATGGTGGTGGTGGTTCACGGAAAAAGGAGGGGGAAGGGAGAGGTTCTTGGTGTTGTTTCTCTTTTTCACATGCAAGAGTGTGTAGTGTGTATGTTTAGTTTGGTCAAAATGAGCCTTATATGTGTTAAGAGTGAAAGTACCAAGTGTATAGAGTTGGATTAACATGATGCTAAGTGTCATGAGCACTCTTTAGGAGTAGCCACCTCATGAGATGAGGTGG
>BQNB010136771.1:0-17235 GCA_026074375.1 Tanacetum coccineum
CTTTTCATCCTTCTCTCGGGACTTGTTTGGGGTTTCATCAAAATCCATCCCGGAGTGAAAACCGGTGGCTCGGCCTCCGGGATAGGGGGTTTTTCTTTTGCCGAAGTGAAAACCAATCCATCGGCCTTCGTGTCAAAAGTTTTTTCATCCCTTTTGATTCCCTCGCAGTTAAAGTCTCGGGATTTTACCATTTTTCGATGTTATGTAATTCTTTTTGTTGACTATATTGTACTTTAAGTTTCTAGCGTCTTGCTAGACTCTTTTTTCTATATATTCCATCTTTGCCGTTCAAAAAAAAAGGAAGAGTATATCATATTGGAAGGTTAATAGTATTGTAGGGAACCAAATATTTGCTTCAATAATATAGTCAATTTATATTTGAATTATTAACTAATGTTGGACTCATTATAAAGTTATATCATTAATATTTTCACATTCATATAATTTAAATTAATTAATTTATATTCAAAAAGGTTAAATGAATTTTTTAGATATTAGGTGTGTTGTCATATACATTGGAGATGGATTTATGGAAAACTTTATGGTGTTTGTTTTTAACATGTGAAGTTAATGTGACTCTCTGGATAAACAAAATTCGAGAGTGGACCTATGTGGATGTCTATTGTGTCTCTAGATTATAATATGTTTACGTCAATAATCACTTGAAAGTTGAAACAATGCACATTTTTTTTCACACCTCGTGCGGAGTGTGACGGACGGAATCGTCAGAACACATTGATATATATGTAATAGAGAAATTCTAACTGAATTCATACAATGTGTCATGACATCGCCTGACACATAAAGGAACTTTTGTGGTGACTAGTCATTTCTCGACACACATAGTTAAGTGCAAAGATAGAGTTTAAGTCCCACAACTCGGGACTAGTCTAGAAAAAAATATGTCTACTAAGGGTAAACTAGGTGCAATAAACGATAATAAGTCCGACAGAGTCACAAAGCGCAATTGTCTCAATTCTACGAAAGGCCTCCGTAGTGGTCTCACTAAAATCTTGTAGTTTCTTAATTCCTTAAGCATTAGTATTACCTGAAAAAGATGCTCAAAAATGTCAACATAGGGTTGGTGAGTTCGCAGATTTAGTATAACATAAATATTGATGTGCAGTATGAGTAGGACATATGTGTGATCAATATAAGCAAGCACTTAATGTAACACACAACGACACAACTGAATCTCACAACACGAAGCACTATGCCAGATTATATTCACCCAAGGTCAAGAATCCAGGAGACAAAAGTTGGTCTAAACGACTAGTATACCAACTACAAGGGTGGGGGCGTCAACCCAATAGTACTATCAATACCTCTCCGTTGGCTCCATCCTAAAGTTAAGCATTTGTGAAAGAATAACGAGTAACACAATAAGGCACATATTGCAATACAAACGCACATCATGTCCAAAAAGTAGGAAAAACAGTGTAGCGCGACATAAAGTATAAAATGTTTTGAGCATCATTTTTCCCCAACAAAGTTTGAAAACGGGGCTACAAAACTCACCTTAGCACGCAAAAGTAACGAGAATAAATTAGCAAGCTTGAAGTATAGATCGACCTAACCGCGACCTAAATAAATTAAGATGTGTTAAGGTCACAAATAATTGAGTTTAATTATTTGTGTTAAAGTTTTATAAAGTTTTACAAGTAAGATCCCTTTGGAAAAGAGTGACGCATAAACTTTTCTTGTTAAGTTCTAAACATAAATTATGCCAGAAATCTAAACCCGATGTTGGAAGACAATAACTTCCTTAATTCTTAATGAATTTGAGTGATTCTTCTTCTGGAGATTAAATCTACATGTTAGCTTTCCAACCGATACAATTAAACTCAATTATTCAAAGTCTAATACCTTCAAACTGTTGTTACAAGACATGGGTGTCAACAACTATACACGTTGGACACTTGTTTGCATAAATTCGTTTTCGAATACCAAACCGCCTCCACAATTCTTGATTCTTAGCTTAAAAGTTTTCTAAGACATCAAGGTATCTTGTGGTTGAAAGAGATTTACCAAAAGTATGTAGTAGGATAGTTAAAACTCATTTACAAGTAACCCTAAATTCTATACAGAAAACCCTAATTCTGAAACATTGTGGAAATCAACTTTTCATACAACAAATATTGTAGGGTGATATGAAATCTATGCATGACATGATAAATAAGAGTAATATGAGTTTCATGAGACACTTAAATGAAATATGGATGAGTATGATTGTGAAGTGAGCTTAGCCTAACCCAAAACCTATAAAACCCTATAAATATACCACCAAAACCATTACAATCCTTAGAAAACCCTTAACCCTTGTTGTTTCTTCTTGATACTAGCCGAATTTAAAGAGAAAGAGTGAGTTTCTATGTGTAGTGTTTGGGTGAATAAAGGGCTCTTTATATAGCAAGATACCAGGGGGGGTTAGGGATTCCTTAATTATGGTCTTGGTGTTGAATACACTAGAGAGGAAAAGAGTACAATGGGGAAGGGAGAAAGGCTTCTTGAGCAGTGAATTTGAGGGTGACAAAAGAGGGGATAGTGACCTTACATTGGTCAAATGGTGCTTAGTGTATATTAGGTAGTTTAGGGAGAATAAGGTTTAGAAAATGGTGGTTTAAGTATACCCTAAGGGGATGCCGGTTTTTAGGTAAGAAAATGGAGGGAAAATAGTGTTTTCTGAATGTGTATAAGTGTATAAAGAGTTAGTGAAATGTGGTGAGTTGTGTTGGGTATGTTGTACATGCATGCACGTAAACAATGAAACTAGAATGAAAATTATGTGTAGAAAAAGATTTTGAATGCATATGATCTCTAAAAATGATTATGAGAATGCTATATGTGCTTGCTTAGTGTAGACTAAACCTTAGTCTAGTGTGGTAGTTCAGGACGTAAAACGTCCAAAGATAGTTTTCGGTATGCGCGGGATAACCTAACGGTTATGAGTAAATTTTATTATTTACTTATTTAAATTTAAAATGTTCTAGTTTATGAGCAAATGTTAACCTGAAGTTGTCAGTTGTCACAGTCTCCCCCAATTGAAAGAATTTCGTCCCGAAATTCAAACTAGTACTATTATGAACAGGTCTATCACCGAATAGATGCGGGTACTTAAGTTTCATCTCGTTCTCTCGTTCCCAGGTAAATCCAGGTCCTCGCTTTGAGTTTCATTGGACCTTGACGATCGGAATCTTGCTACGTTTCAACTTCTTGATTTCTCGATCCATACTCTCCACCGGTTCTTGCTACGTTTCAACTTCTTGATTTCTCGGTCCATAATTATAATATGAATACTTGAAATAACATATTAACCAATCAATTCATTCTGAGCTAGTGAGTTGGACATGTTTGTTTGATAAGTTGTTGTTGAATGATAGAAACCCCGTCAGGATTCATTTATAGATCATGCCATATTTATAGATACAAATACAATGAAACTCTAGAACTCTAATGGACCCGAAGCCTACAACTGGGCTTGGGCTAACTTATTTAATAGATTAATCTAATACTCCCCCGTAGTTAGAGCGGAGGTCTTCGATCCGACTAGAGTAAAACTTCGTAAGAGGCAATAAATCTTTAAAAGTAGCGGAGCTTTCTAATGCTTTAAGAACCTTCATTTGATGATGATTCTTGTTGTAATCGTTCGCTTTCTTGAGAAGAGCGAATTAATAATCTTAAGCCATATTTTTTTTTCCTTTTTCTTTTAAATGATTACAAGAGAAATTAATATTAAAAAAAACTTTCACAGAAAATGATTTTGGAAAGAAAGAAAATGAGGCCCATTCTTTAATTAAAAAAAAGACAGAAAGATAGATCACATGAAAAATAAGGAAAAGAGAATTGAAATAAAAACACGACACCAACATCAATTGGGCCATTCGTTGGTTTTTTTAAACTACATTCATTGGTTAGTAAACAGACTTTTCTAAAGAGAGATGATATTGTTCAAAAAATAAAGAAAGATGATACTTTTTAGAAGATAAAACGGCTCTGATACCATGTTAGAAGATTGAAAACCCCGTAGGTATTATGTTTTATTGATAGGATATATATAGGCAAATACATAATAAAAACCTTAATGGACCCGAAGCCCACAAGCAGGCTTGGGCCAACTAAATACATCTAATAGTTGTAAGCCTAATGAACCACATATAACACAAAACCTCACACTACCATGTATATACGTATCGTTGTTGTTTTTTATATATTAAAACACTTTTAGGAGTGATATGGGAATCTTATTGTATTGTTTGGTATGTGTAAATGAATCACTATGAATGTGGTATCAAAAATTTATTGGAATGGATATGGATACGATTGTTCCCAAAATGGAATTTTGGTGGTAAGGTTAGGTTTGGAAAAAATTTAAGCCTAACGTACACTCATGCTACCTTGCGTTACGCTACTGTTACAAAGAAATGATTATTACGGCTCGACAACTATTTTTCATCCTCAAAAACAGCGGAATTACCAAATCAAGCCTTAAATTTGTATATTTTTCATAGAATGATTTTAAACAAAAGAAAGTTGCGGATAACTATAACATAACACTTGTAATACTTCAAGATTTTACACAGCACGAAAAAAATGGAAAATAATATCTGTAAACTCTGCGTAGTATATATACACACCGTTATTGTGAAGAAAAACCATTTCACTTGAATAAACTTTAATACATTAATAATGACAATTAATAGATGCTGTTATTACTCAATCGGCGATAATTATATTACTGTAATAATTTTTTAACCAAAAACAAAAACAAAATTGAAAGAAGTAATACCTCAAATTTATCAACTCAATGATATGAAATAACACATAACTTTCCTGAATGACAAAGGACCTAGACAAATATTTTTTTGACGGAGATACTATATTTTCTTACAACTTTAGAGTACGGCGGAATTCATTTTATTAAATTTACATGCTGTGTGGAAGCTATTTTAGATAGTGCAAAACAGTATACACGGAAAAAAAATCAATATTTGACTATCTTAGATTTGGATCCCTCATACTCTCCAAATTCAGTGACATGTCTTCATTTGGGTCATTCGCTCTTGCCCCATGAAAACCATTTTCTAGTGTTAAACTGCTTTTTAAATCCGTCACCACATCATTCATGGTTGGCCTTTTGACGGATTTGCTATGAACACAAGTCATTGCCAATTCTACCACCTTCCAGGCTGTACTGATATCAAAATCGCCTTGTAACCTAGGATCAATTACTTTTTCCACATTTCCTTCGGCAACAATTGATTTAACCCAGCTAACTATGTACATATCTCCTGATATGGCTGGTCGTCCGGTGATTAACTCAAGGAGTACAACCCCAAAGCTATAAACATCACTTTTCTCTGTCAGCCTAGTTGTTGTGTAATACCTAAAACACAGAACACGTTATACATTTAAACAAGAGGATCCTCTGTAAACTTACGAGATCATTATCTTCTGATATCCCTAACTTTTCTTTTATGTAGAACATTCTTGACGACTTCCTTAAATTTACTAACTTTTGCAATTACCAATAGCAGGTTGATGAATTTGTAAGGTAGATTTAGTTGACAGAATAATATAGGTCATAGCGGAAGTCTATATAAAGTAATTAATATAGAACTTATCTTTCATAAGTGAAAAAAATGTGGAAAAAAAAAGAACTTACTCAGGGTCAAGATAACCAGGAGTGCCGGCAATTACTGTTGATACGTGGGTGTCACCTTCAGAGGTAAAAGCTCTGGAGAGCCCAAAATCTGCTAGTTTTGCCTGGAACTTCTCGTCTAGTAATATGTTTGAGCATTTCACATCTCTATGAACTATCGCTGGCTTGCAACCATGATGCATGTACTCTAGCCCTATTATATAAACATATGCATGTCAAATCAGTTATAACCTACAAAACCAAAAATTAATTACCAGACGATTTAAGGTATTGTGACTACTGACCTTGTGCTGCATCATATCCGATTTGTACCCTCTGTTTCCAGCTCATGACATTTGTACTTCCATCTAATTAAGTATTCAGAGCTATTAGTGACTGAACTTCTGTGAATAATATGGGTCGATGTGTACTTATATTAAAAGGGAAACGTTTAAGGAAATTTTACCAAAAAGATGCATTCCTAAGTTTCCATTTGCCATGTACTCGTAGATGATCCCTTTTTGACTGCCTTCACTGCAGTACCCAACTAGTGAAGTTATATTTTTATGATGAACACTCATGAGAAGGCGGACCTGTAGATTTCATAGCTTGTCATCATATGCTTTTTAATTCTCAAAAATTTGAGCATGCCATGATGTCACATAAGTTTTCAAGTTCCTATTGCGGATTATTATTCAAGCATTCTTGATTATGTAGGCACCTCCAAGAGATTATTAAAGCTGTGCGATAAATTTCTAGTCATTTTGGAGTTGTGTGGCCCACATACTAATAACCTACGTATATCATTGTGATACAAATAGAGGCGGCGACTTTAACCCATCTACTTGTAAATGGCCCAAATATGTTGAATAAAAAGGAGGAGCCTGAAGGTAAATAGTCAAAAGGGTTGAAAGTCGATCACAATGTGTATTTTCAATGCTTATTGTTGCATACTATTGGTCACTTACCCAAACCCCCGCCCGTATATTTTGCCACCTCTAAATAAACTATTTTAAGCATTTTTTTTGGGTAAAGGGGAACTTACCCCGGTAAAATAAACTATTTTAAGCATATCATTAGGTACCTCATCAAATTAGGTCAGTTTTTTTTGTATGATGCGACTTTTAAATCTCTAAGATGATTAGTTAAAACTCGCAGAAAATTAATATATATACTAAAGAGCACGACACTTTTTTGTCATGTAGTAGGTTACTGTAGAAAATTACAGGGCCAAAAAAATCAGCCCAAAAACTGGCCTGTTGGGCTTTTACTTTGGGCCGGCCCGATTTTTTTTTTTTTTAAGTACGAAATAAATAAATGAATTTTTTTTAAAATGGTTGGCACAAAATAGTGGAAAAAAATTACAATAGTACCGACTTATTCAAACAAAAAAATACCCGCGGAAATATCTTTAATACCTAATAACTTGAAAATAACGACAGTGTCACAAATATATAACTCTAGATTGCATTAAACGATGCCATTTTATGCCACTAAAAACCAAAAAAAAAAAAAAAAAAACCCACATAGGAAAAAAAAAACATTTAAACATGAGGCCCAACACATAAGCTTATATAAAAAAAACAAGAAACTATTAAACATAAGACCAAAACCTCCCAACAACGCGCGGGACGTTATTAAAAAAAAAAAAAAAAAAAAAAAAAAAACTATATAGCAAAGAAAAACAAACCTCTAAATATGAAGTCCAACACATAAGCCCATATAAAAAGAAAAAAAACAACCTATTAAACATGAAATCTACAAAATAAAGGATTGGGCTTCTTTTTGTTGGGTTTCTTTCTTGGCCCATATGTTTGGACTTTTGTTTTTTCTTTTTCTTCCGGTCACTTATATATACCGAAGATAATTACATATGATCTTTTGTCTTTTACCATGTCATAGTTATAAGTTAATATGTTATATGTGTTAACATACGAACCTACACAAATAAATGTATTAGACAAGTAAAAACGTACAACAAGACTTGAAAAAACATTGTTGCCTTTCTCACTACAACAACATATAAGCCCCGCCGCAACGCGCGGGTCATTTACCATCTCGTTACTAGTCATTTTAGATATTGATAACTTAACTCATTGCGATGACAATAGAGGTGGTTACTTCAATCCATGCACTTATAAATGGTTTATTGTGGGTTTTAAGTTGTCTCGGGGTTATATTAAAAGAGTAGCTTAAAAGGAAAAGGGTCAACAGGGTTGAAAGTCGAATGCTTAAACCCCCTGTTTTTAGTAAATATCAAAAAATTTCAACCTACTTCACCGATATGACACACGCCTTCAATGAGACTTCAACTCACAACCTCATGGTTGATGGGCACTCACTGACTCACACACGTACCACTGAGCCAAAGGTCTTTCATGCTCAAACAGTTAAACCTCTAAATTAGTAGCATATAGATATATAAGATCATTATTTAGATAGTGTAACATTTGAACTCATATTTGACTTTGTAGTTTTTATAAAATATTAAAAGAGTTTGAAAAAAAGTGTTACAGGTCACCCCACACCAAAAATCATACGTTTTGACCTTAACCCATGTTGATTGCTTACCCGCTACCCAAACCACCCACCCTGCCCATTATGCCACATCTAGATAAACTATATAAGCATCTGAAGTTTTCCTTAATGAAGTTAGCTGATAGTATTTAGTATTCATGGTGTATTACAAGACCACTATGGCATCATAGAACTTACTTCAGCCTGAAATTCCCTGTATCCTTGAGCTGAAGATTCAGAAAGCATCTTCACAGCAACTTGGTTATCCCCAATAGATCCATGGAAAACCGTTCCAAATCCACCTTTCCCAATGATAGTTTTGAAGCTGCCAGTAATACTTTGTATCTCTCCAAAAGTGAAACGTTGATCCCTTGATCCGATTATATCATCTGGGACATCTGCATTCATTATTTGAAATACCAAGCTCACATCAAACTAAGGGTCTAGATTTCATTTCCTATGAATTTTTTTTTACCTTTCATAAAAAATATATATAGCTTGTAGTTTAACTTTGAGATAGGGTTAGAAATATTCCAAACCTTGTGCTCGTCTTCTTTTGATTATCAATAATATGGCCAATGTGGTAAATAGCACAAAGGTTGCAGCTATTGTGGCGGTTACTAGAATAACAACTTTGTTATTCTTATTCTTTCGACATGAGTCCTTTGGACAAGAACCTATTTCTTGATTGTTAATATCTTCAATACTGAATTTTTAATAAATGTTAGAATAAGTGAGGTGAATGCTGATTTACTTTTGATTAGAGTATAATTAGAAAGTATGGAGCTAACATAAGCAATAATGATCCTTTCTTTGACTTTGCTAGGAGTTCGGACGGCAGTGGTCTTGCTAAATTGTTTCCTGTTAAGTTACTAAAAGACGACCACGTAAGACCATTATATAGAATATACCATAGAAATACGTTTGACGTTATATCCAAAACAACTATGTAGCTTACAGCACTTCCAAAAAACTAAAAGATGCAAGAAATTTCGGCACATTTCCTGTTAAGTTATTGTAGGATAGATCCCTGAAAAAAGGAACAAGCAGAAATAAGGACTTTCTATATTGAATATCTAATATGGTATAATCTGATGATAAAAAATAGCACTTACAATGATTGTATCATAGTAAGATTAGCTAAGGCATCAGCTATCTCTCCATTCAATCCACTAGATGACAAGTTCCTAAATTTGATGTATGTTAAGAAACTATACGAATAGTAATAAAATGTAATACTTCGTCAGCTATGGTTTCAGACGGATGATTGTGGAATACGTACAATGATGTGATCCTAGGATTTTCCAAATTATTGTAGCTGCAATTAATACCAACCCAGACAGATGACTGTGGAACACACGGATCTCCTTGCCAGTTTCTCTTTAAACCATACATTGACCTGGTACTCCAGATTGCTTCAGCTATTTTTACCAACAAAGGAAAAAAAACAGATGAATATCCCATGATAAAAAAATATATATTTGCATCATTGTTGAATGGAAAACACATCGATAAAATTTAGTGATGGTAAGATGGGTTGGTTGCGTTTAGATGATGTTTCGTTCTCCATTTTTAGGAAAGTGGAACACTGCAAGCGAAATTTGTAGAAAAGTACATATTCGCATCAAAATATTGTAACAAAAACACATCAACTAAAAGCAGTGAGCACAGAACAGCTTTATTAGTATAACTACTGTGCGTTTAGTTGGGGAAATTATCTCTAACTTCACACCTCTATATTTCTAGAAAACAGGTGGAGTGTTTTTGTCTCATAACTGAAACACATGTTAGATGATGTTTCTTTACATTAGAAAAGTGGAACATTGTAAGATAAATGTCTAGAAAACTACAAACCATGGTGTTCCGAATCCTAGTTAAAATTTTGAAAAGCAGGTTTTCTACGTACGAGAATTTTTTATTCCGTGAAAACAGTTTATTTGAATAGAAACCTTTTTGGAGGTTGTATCTCTATTTGAGGAGACGTTCGACCCTTTAGCTCGTTTCATTTTAATGCTAATTTGTAATATTTGACCCGTTTGAGATGGAACACATGCCAAATCAGCCTGTTGATAAGTGAATGAGTCAAAATTAACAAAAATATATATATACAAAATATATCCTGCTAGTCAAATAATATATATTTACCATCTTGGTCTTCTGTTTGCTGTTGTCGTAGCTGTTTTGGAATATACAGCTCTATCGCGTTGAAGAGAGGAGGAAGGGTTGAATTTTTGGTTTGGTACAATGTAATATTATAAGCTGATGAATTTGAACTTTTAATGAGATATGTGGTTGTGGTGTGATCAAGTGGAGAAACTGGTCCATCCCAATACACTTCATTCAGATAAATGTAGAACTCTCGTTTCTGGTTGCTCTTTAAGGTTTCTATTTCAGCAATGTAAAGGTATATGAAAAATTCCTGAGTGGCATCAGTAGCCGTCCACGGGTAGTATATGTTTCTGGTAACGTTTGGGGTTGTAAGGGCAGTGCTCATGACCTTTGATGGTACTTCATTTGTGGTTGAAGACCCTAAATTAGAAATCGTGCTAGAAGTTTGTACATCTACAAGGCTGTCAGAAGTCGTAGTGTACCATATTCGATCGTACTTGTCATCTCCATACCTGAATGAACATTAGGTATGCATACATAACTGAGTTAATCAATAGTTATGAATGGGTTGAAAGTCACCTAAGTGTATATTTACGACACAAACTTCCTTCTGAGTAAATCATAAATGAAATAAACTTTTTAACCGTAGTAATGATATAAACTTTGTAACCATAGTATTTTTAGTGCATTAAACCTCATACTGTTTTATTAATAGAACTAGATAATAATTTATATAATATAACTTTTGAATCCTATTTAACGCACAATCACAAGTAAAAAATGTAACTACTTTATTAAATAGAAGGGTTTTGGGCTAATTGAGTTCTTCATGAACTGAACAGGATTTGACGAATCATTCGACCCATCTATTTTACCACCTCTAATCAGTGGTCCATAAAGTTTAAAATCATAAAATTAAATAAAACTAGAAGAACTGACCTGACTTTTTCAGATGCACCAAAATTTTTGCGGTCGAAGAGGATTAGTGATTGCAATTGAGTTGCATACATGGAACTATCTAAAAGCCTTAGTTCTAATGCAGAAATGAAAGGGGTTCCCAGACCTATGTTTACAAGGCACACGTATATGTAGTCTGAGGAGGTTAGATGTATAATCTCGTAGTCTATTGCCAACGACGCATTGAAGTTAACTGTATACCAAAGATCGGATCCCAGGTAGAGGTCAAATTGTGGGGGTTGACCTTTGAAATCGTAGTTCCCATAATGAAATCGTGCCCGTATCAAATACCTATTACCCTTCCCTTGTTTCGGTCTAAGAGTATAACAGTTTCTAGTGCCTTGAGGAAAACTTGTAAGTGTGGTGAATTGAATCGCAAGGTTGGGGGAGTTATATGTGGGTAATATTTTCTGACTTACGCCACTTTCTATGTACCCCGCTTCCGAAACATACTTTAATCCTGTTTTGCTGTCTGTGTAGTTTGTACCTTGGGCTATTCCACAATCTATGCTAATGAACCCTGGTAAAAATGATTAAATTAGAAAGAGTGAAATGAATTTGATACAACCGAATTTATTAAAATAATCATACTTAGTTACCTGGTTGATCATCTTGAGCATGAACAGTAGCTAATGGAAGAGTTGCAATAGCAAGTAACATAAAACAGAAACTTCTGAACATAGTCATTTGTACGGGAAAAGATAACTAGGCTGAACTAATCACTTTGAAAAGGCATTATATATGCATTCATTTAAAAGATACGTGGTGTGTGCAGGAGGGATTTAGGATTTTCAATAGGTTCTTGCACAATTTTTTTTATTATTATTGTCATAAGTACCAAAAAAACTATTATATAGATTGTAAAAAGAGTCAATTGCAAAAATCATCCTTGTGGTTTGGTTGAATCGCATGTTTCGTGCGTATGGTTTGGAAAGTGCAAGCAACTTCCCCGTGGGGAAACCTTAGGTCTATTTTCGTCTTTGGTCAAATTGAAATGACTAAAATACCCTTGGTCAAACTACAAATTAAAGAAGGGAACTGAAGGGTATTTTAAACATTTCAGTTTGACCAAGGACGAAAATGGACCCAAGGTTTCCCCTTGCTTTACCGACGAAACATGCAATTTGACAAAACCACAAGGAAGATTTTAGCAATTAACTCTTCTAAAAATAACAATCTAGGAAATTGAATTTGCACTAGAGGTGGCAAATGGGTTAGTTTGAGTCGGTTTGGGTCATGGGTCAAATGGGCCATGGGTCAAATGGGTCATGGGTCAAACAGGTCATGTTTTAAAAATGGGTCTAACGGGTCATGGGTCAAACGGTTTGGGTCAGGTCGACCCACTAAATTATGGTGTTTTCATACATTTTTGAACGATTTCTTACGTTTTCGTCTGATTTCTTACGTTTCCGTTCGTTTTTTTACGTTTTCGTCAGATTTCTTACGTTTTCGTTTGTTTTTTTACGTTTTCGTCCGATTTCTTACGTTTTCGTCCGATTTCTTACGTTTTCGTCCGATTTCTTACGTTTTCTTAAGTTTTCGTCCGTTTTTATGTTTTCGTCCGTTTTTTTACGTTTTTTCGTCTGTTTTTTTACGTTTTCGTCATATTTTTTACGTTTTCGTCATATTTCTTACGTTTTCGTTCGATTTCCTACGTTTCCGTTCGGTTTTTTACGTTTTCGCCCGTTTTTTTACGTTTTCATCAGATTTCTTACGTTTTCGTCAGATTTCTTACGTTTTAGTCCGTTTCTTACGTTTTTGTCTTTTTTTTTGCGTTTTCTTCCGGGTTTTTACCTTTTCGTCAAATTTCTTACGTTATCGTTCGATTTCTTACGTTTTTTTTAGTTTTTTACGTTTTCCTCCGTTTTTTACGTTGTCGTCCGGTTTTTTACGTTTTCGTCGGATTTCTTACATTTTGGTTCGATGTTTTACGTTTTCGTCCTTTTTACGAATTCGTCCGATTTCTTACGTTTTCGTCCGTTTTTTACATTTACGTTCGTTTTCGTACGTTCTCGTCTGTTTTCTTACGTTTCCGTTCGTTTTTACGTTTTCGTCTTATTTCTTACGTTTTTGTCCGTTTTTTACGTTTTCGTCAGATTTCTTACGTTTTCGTCTATTTTTTACGTTTTCGTCCGATTTCTTACGATTTCGTCCGTTTTTACGTTTTCGTCATATTTCTTACGTTTTCATCAGTTTTTTAAGTTTTTTTCCGATTTCTTACGTTTTTGCCTGTTTTTTTACGTTTTTGTCAGATTTCTTACGTTTTCGTCTGTTTTTAAAAATCGGACGAAAACGTAAAAAACGGACGAAAAAGTAAGAAATCGGACGAAAACGTAAGAAATCAGACGAAAACGTAAGAAATCGGACGAAACGCTAAAAAACAGACGAAAAACTAAAAAAACGGGCGAAAACGTAAGAAATCGAGGCGAAAACGTAATTAATCGGACATAGACCTAAGAAATCGGACGAAAACGTAAAAAACAGACGGAAACGTAAGAAATCTGACAAAAAAGTAAAAAAAGAAAGGGCAAAAATATAGAAAAACGAACAGAAACGTAAGAAATCGGACGAAAACAGAAAAAACGAACGAAAACATAAGAAATCGGACGAAAACAGAAAAAAACGAACGAAAACGTAAAAAATCGGACGAAAATTTAAGAAATCGGACGAAAACGTAAGAAATCAGACGAAAACGTAAGAAATCGGACGAAAACGTAAAAAAACAGAAGAAAACGTAAAAAAATAGACGAAAACGTAAGAAATCTAACGAAAACGTAAAAAACGGACGAAAACGTAAGAAATATGACGAAAACGTAAAAAACCGAATGAAAACGTAAGAAATTGGACGAAAACGAAAAAAACAGACAAAAATGTAAGAAATTGGACGAAAACGTAAAAAAACCGACGAAAACGTAAAAAATCGGACGAAAACGTAAAAAACAGACGAAAACGTAAGTAATCGGACGAAAACGTAAAAAAGGGCGAAAACGTAAGAAATATGACGAAAACGTAAAAAACGGACGAAATCGTAAGAAATCGGACGAAAACGTAAAAAAACTGACGAAAACGTAAGAAATCTGACGAAAACGTAAAAAAACGGACGAAAACGTAAGAAATTTGACAAAAACGTAAAAAACAGACGAAAACGTTCAAAAAACGTATAAACGTAAAAAAAAGTTATGATTAGGGTATATCACTTTTTAAGAAGTTATAACTAATTAGGTAAAGTATGTTTAAAAGTATGTTTAAAAGTCCATTGGACCCAAACTTCATTTAACTTAAAGACTCAAATTACCTAAATATTTAAAAAAAATGACCCAATTAAACCCATTCTTTTATATTTGGGTCAAGATTACCACTTCTAATTTGCACCATAAAGAACTTTTGGGCTAATCTAAAGTGGCAACATAATAGAAGAATATTGGAAATTGCATGTATAAAATAATGACATATTTAGAAGAAAAATATCACACTTCGTGATCTAAAATAGTGTCACACTGGCACCCAAGTGTTTCTATCCATGTGTGTACAAATATTGTATTGCTTGTGTGAAATCATACTTTGTATGAAATCACCAAACGCCAATTGCTCGAACACCTGAACAGAACGACGTTGTCGAAAAACGGAACCGTACTCTGGTTGAGGCTGCTCAAACAATGCTTTCGGCTTCTAAACTTCCATTCTTCTTTTGGGCTGAAGCAATAACAACCGCATGTTACACCCATAATAGATCTCTCATCAACCCTAGACACGAAAAGACACCATATCACATCATTAATGAAAGGAAACCAACTCTCAAACACTTTCACATCTTTGGTTGCAGTTGCTACTTAGTCAGAGATGGTGAAAACCTTGACAATACGAAGGAGAAGGGGGATCCGTGCATTTTTGTAGGATATTCTACAACGTCAAAGGGATATAGAGTCTACAACAAGAGGACAAGATTGGTTGTTGAATCCATTCATATCAACTTTGATGAACTCAAGGAAATTATGGCGTCAGTACATAATAGTCTTGGCCTTGCGCGCTAACGACATATGATGTTTGATCATAACAGTTTAAACCTCTCTCCACAACGACAACAAGCGTCAGATTATGACAACTCTAGCCCCACGCCCCAATTACAAGAAGTTTCTCCTCCAGCAGACACGACAAATCCATCACTACAAGAGTTGGAATTATTATTTAGTCCTTTGTACGAAGAATACTTCAATGCAGGAAATCAAAGTGTGTCAAAGTCTTCCACTCTCTCTGATAATTCTCTACAACAAGATACACAACCTACATTGAATGTTCAATCTATAATAGAACCGATTATTCTACCAACATATGTCAATGCTGAGGAAAACAACAATAATCAAGCAAAAAATGCACAGTTTGAAGCATATGAATTTATCAATCCTTTTGCTCCACCAGGAACAAAAGCTGCTGAGTCTCCCTCACGCAATGTTGATACTTCAAACATGCATACATTTTACCAAAGACATTGTTTCGAATACCATTGGACTAAAGATAATCCTCTAGAACAAGTTCGTAGAGATCCATCAAAGTCTGTGCAGACAAGACGACAACTTGCTAGAGATCTTAAAATTTGCATGTTCGCGCTCACCGTGAGTACTGCTGAACCAAAGAACATTAAGGAAGCAATGGCTTATCATCATGGATCGAAGCAATGCAGGAAGAGCTTCATCAATTCGACAGATTAAACGTCTGGGAACTTGCTGACAAACCCTTTGGAAAGACAGTGATTAATCTTAAGTGGTTGTCGAAAAACAAGAAAGATAAAAGACAATACTGTTATTTAAAATAAGGCACGACTTGTAGCTAAGGAATATCGTCAGGAAGAGGGTATTGATTTTAAAGAATCTTTTGCACCAGTCGCTCGCTTGGAAGCTGTTCAGAATTTCGTTGCCTACGCTGCACACAAATCATTTCCTATCTACCAGATGGACGTTAAAATGGATTCTTTAATGGTCCACTGAAGGAAGAGGTATATGTCAGTCAGCCAGATAGGTTCGTTGATCCTGATCATCCAGAAAAAGTCTATCGTCTCAAGAAAGCACTTTATGGATTGAAGCAAGCTCCAAGAGCCTGGTATAATGAACTCTCGACATTCTTGATATCTAAAGGTTTCACTAAAGGTACTATAGACCCCACTCTCTTTACGATAAGATACAGGGAGGACATTTTACTTGTGCAAATTTATGTAGATGACATAATTTTCGGGTCCACAAACCTAAGATTTTCTAAAAAGTTAAAAAAACTGGTGCACAGTAGATTTGAGATGTCTTTAATGGGGGAAATGAAATTCTTTTTAGGAATTCAGATCTACCAATCCCCACATGGTATCTTTATCAACCAGTCTAAGTATACTTTAAAAATACTCAAAAAGTATGGAATGGACAAATGTAATAGCATTGGTACACCAATGGCTACTAAACCTAAGCTGGATGCAGATTTGAGTGGTACACCCGTTGATCAAACAAGATATCAAAGTATGATTGAGTCGCTCATGTATCTAACTTCCAGTAGACCAGACATAGTCCAAGCAGTATGTTACTGTGCATGTTATCAAGCAAGACCAACTGAAAAACACCTCAAGGAGGTTAAAAGGATCTTTCGGTACCTAAAGAATACCATTAATATAGGACTCTGGTATCTGAAGGATTCTGGTTTTGAACTAAACGCTTTTTAGAAGCAGACCACGCAGGTTGTCTTGATACTCGCAAAAGCACCTTTGGGGAATACAATTCTTAGGTGATAAGCTAGTCAGTTTGATGTATAAGAAGTAGGACTGCACTGCAATGTCAACGGCAGAATCAGAGTACGTGGCGTTATCTGCGAGTTGTGCTCAAGTTCTTTAGATGAGGACACAACTTAATGATTATGGCTTTGACTACAACAGAATACCATTGTACTGCGACTCTCAGTCAGCCATAGCCATCTCGTGCAACCCTGTGCAGCACTCCCACACCAAGAACATCAATGTCCGTTACCATTTCATCAAGGAACAG
>BQNB010136772.1:0-17952 GCA_026074375.1 Tanacetum coccineum
ATGAACAATGTTTTTATATTTTTGGTTTTTCTTGTTTTTTCTTTTAGATTTTTGATTTTTTTATATATACTAATAAAAGAAAAGAAAAATCTTTCTGTATTTTTTTATATAACAAAATAACTTCACTCGGAAGGATCTTCAAACAAAAATTTTCAAACAGCTTCAACAATCGGATACAATCCTCCCCGGCAACGGCGCCAAAAACTGATCGATTCTTATGCTACCTTTAAAATATATATTATATAAATATAAAATACTTATATAAATATATAAATAAGAGGGTAAGAATAAAAAAATCACAATTATAGTAATCTAGGAGTATGATTCCCGGGTAATTATCCCCAACGAGGAATGCAATTGAAAGCCGAGAGTAGTTTTGAGAATTGATGCTTGAATGGGACAAAACTAGGATTGGTTTTCTAAATATATGGGAGAATTAAGGCACTAAAATTAACTAAGGCAACAAAAATTTGAACTAAAACGCAAAACTGGGATCCTAAAAACGCGCTAAATTATCAACAAATTCAAGTTAAAACCCTACAAAAGATTTTAATGCATGCAAACCTCAGAAAATTTTCTAAAAAAGATTTATATTTTTTTGGCTTTTTAATAATTTTTTTTTGAATTAAAAACTAATTTAATCTATTAAAAATCCTAGAAAATAGCAAATTAATCCTTAAAAACTCAAAAAAATTATTTTCTACTTTAGAAAGGTCTAAAATATGATAAAAATTAAGAAAACTAATTTTAACTACTTTTTATAATAAAAATCTATTTTCTAAAATTAATTTAAAAAGCTAAAAATCAAAATTAAAATCTAAAAGTGATAAAAATGATTTTAATGCAAACCTAAAAATATTTATTTTAAATCTAAAAACTATTTTTTTGTAATTTTCTGAATTAATTTTCAAGACTTTTTTAAATTTTAACTTTTGAAAAATAATTAAAAATAACAAATAAGATTAAAAAATTCTAAAAAAACAGGAAAAGTCCTAAATGTAACAAGGAATGCAAGAAAAATAATCACACAATCTCAGCTAAACAAATAAGCCCTAAAACGCTCTAAATAAGCCACGGCTTATTAAATGGGCTAATGGGCCAAAAAGGTAATAAAGCAATAATGGGTGCAAAGGATGACGGATGAGCTATTGTAGCAGAGTTGGTTGTGAGTGTTGGGTTAAAATGCTTGGTTGAGGGTGTTGAGGTCTCGAGTTCGAGCCTTGGCTCAATTGAGACTTCCACCTTCCCAAGTATTTTTGAATGCCATTTTTTTACAACTTTTTAGAAGACAGAAAAATAAGCACTTTTTATAACTATAGCTATTTATGAGATCCAAGGAATAAGCTGAAAAAGCACAATGAAAATGACAGAATGCTTATTTTTATACTTAAGAAACTAATTGAAAAAAGGCTAAGCTTACAAGAGCAAATAAGCAAATGACAAAGCAAGATAAGCAAACATAGATCTCAAGGCAACCTTAAACAACAAATAGGAACACAAATTAGCAAATAAGAACAATTATATAAGACATAAATGAGCCTTTAAAACTCAGCAGTACTAACTTTTAAGTTAGTACTACTAATTAAACAATTAGGTCTGCCAGGCTTAATAAAAGGCAAATAAGTACAATGAAATTAGAAATAAGCAAAGGTAGATAATAAGCTACACTTAATAAGCACTATTTGACAAAAATAAGCCACTAACAAAAGCAAAAAAGACAAAAAAACTTAAAAAGGTTATAACACTTAAAATTTCAAGCTAAACTGCAAATAAGCTCAAATAAGCCCCAGATTAAAAGACATAAGCTAAAATGGGCTTAAACTAAACTAATAAGCAATATTCAACCTAAATAAGCTAGGAAAATAAGCAGATAAGCACAAATAAGCCAATTAAACAAAAGGGCACAAAACAGCAGGCAAACAGCAAAGGGGGCACTTTTGAGCTTAAAAATAAGCTCAAAGATGGATCCTTATGGGATATAGGCTTATACCATCTTAAAGATTAGCTTATTGGCTTTCTAAAACAACAAATAAAAAATGGTTTGAAAGAAAGATAAGCAATGAAAAGGACAAATAAAAAGTGCTTACTCAGGCAGCATGTACTGATTTTTTATATTTAGCAAAGACAAAGGCAATAAGCAGGCCTACAATTAAGCTGACAAATAAGCTTCCAAAGTTGAAAACAAGTTAAAACAAATAAAGAACCCCCACAAATGAGCTTATGCTCAAAGTTTCATAAGCTGAAAACAATTTTTGCTATCTGAATTTTGAAGGTTAAAAAGTGGCAGTTATAACTATGTAAATCACTTGACAAATTGGCAGATTTTAACAAAGCACAAGAAAACCTAAAGGATTCTAATCAAATGCATTAAGACACTAAGAAACACTAAACCAAGACCTTTAAAAACTAGATTTAAAAGCCTTATGGAAATAAGCTCTTAAAACTATTTTTGTCACACAGTTTTCAAAGACCACTTATAAAATCTCAAAAGCAATCTTTTAGACTTAAACAACTCTAGAAACAAATTAAAAGTACTTAAAAACAGCTTGCAAAAGAAAGCTAAGTGACCCAAAGTTTTTTGAACACAAAATGACCCATTTGACAGGTTATCCCAAACACCCCTTAAGTATTCTTAAAGCAATTTTTAAACTGGTTCTGATTGTTTAAGCAAAAGGTTTTTGTAAGCGGATTATTACCAACCAATATTAAGCCAACATTAACAGAATATAAGCAAAAATAAGCATTCAAATAAGCAAAATAAGCAAATGGCAGATTTAACTAAAAATGACAGTTTTGAAGTAAAACTTAAACAAAGGACATAATAAGCAAACAACAAACATAGACAAGCATAGAAAACATAAATAAGCAACCAATAAGCTAAGCTACAGTAAAATGCAAGAAAGATGAAAAATAGATGACTTACAAAAGCCCTTGCTCAAAACAGGGCAATAAAGTGTCTACAAGCTCTAGCTTGTCAAAAAGACAAGCTAGTGAGGTCTATAAGCTCTTCCAAGGCTAGCTTATCATCCAATCTTAAGCTGTGGTATTTTAAGGGGTGGACTTTTAGTAAATTTTCTTAACTGTTTATATATCTATGTTACTTTTAATGAAAACATGTAATAAAAGTTTTAATAGAAAGCTTATGAGAGCTTATGGTGAGCTTTTTAAATCATAAAATGAGCTTAAATATTGAAGACAAGATTTAGAACCAAAACTTAAATTTCATTAAACATTAAAAACAGATTACAATACTTAAAAATAACTTAAAAGTAGGTTAAAACTACATAAAAAAATTAGGTGTCAAATGGCTTACACATGAACCCTATTTATACTAGGCTTAAGAATATTCTAGGGGGTGTGCTTCTTTGCTGAGAGGGAAGCCGTGTGTGCTTCTTGTGTGAGTATCTTCAAATACTCATCTTGGCCGTCTAAATTGAGTAGTGCCCAAGCTCTTTAATCTTAGCCATCAAATCATTGTCTTGTTCCTTGGACGAATGGTATTGCACGGGATTGCCAAGGTGGCAATTAGGGGGAATAAGGTGTGTAGAGGTGTTGGTCGACATAGGGGAGAAGAAAGGGAAGGGATGTTTTTTCTGGTAGTGGAGATAGGGAATTGTAGAAGATGTACAGTGTTCCCGCTTCCCTTTTAAAGTTTGGGAAATGGCAAGAATAGTCCCTGAAAGTGTATAACTGAATTGCAGGGACAATCCTTAATGTGTGCAACTTTGGTCCTTAGAGTTGGGTTGGGGTTTGCACCGTTAGTCCTTAAAGGACTAACGGGGTAAAGGTTAAGGGGTGTTGTGGTTAACGGGAGTTATAAGTGGGTGTTGGGCTTGTTTGTTGGGCCGGATGTGGTATAAAAGGACTTGGGCCTTTTAATTTTTATAAGGTTTGTAATGTATAAGTGGGCTGACCCGGGCCCACTAGGTGGGTACGAGTGGGCCCACTTTGCAATTTAGGTTTTTTAGTTCCTTTTCGTATGACCCTCTTAATCCAATTCCACTTCCCGGGGTTTGACTTTGACATTGACTCTATTGTGACTTTGATTTTGAGTTGGCTTAATTTTGAATCCCTTTCACACAGCATCTTTCTGTTCTCATGCTCGTTTTTGTGTCAATTTGGCTTCTATATTTGTCCTTTTCTGATATCCGTTACCTGCACAATACAATCATAAACATAATAAATACAACAATTATTTTTATAACGTTTTTTTATAGTCATTTAAGTCCATTTTTATTGTAAAAGGTATGTGTAATTAAACGCATACCATTCACTTTACAAGAAAAATGAGAACGAAATATGAATTAAATATGGAAATTAAAAGACAGATTGTCACATTCTACCACCGTTAAGAAAAATCTGTCTCGGATTTTATATTGCTTTAAAACTAGGCTTAGGCACTTTCTTTATTATGAAACGTAAGATCACGTTCGGTTAAGTGTGTTAAAATGTTAGAATTACCTTTAAAATGATGAATTGGCAATATATTACATGGATTTATTAAGGTTTTGGTGATTCGAAAACAAAACCACTAATAAGGAGAATTTTAAACTATTCCTTCATGATAAAAATGGTGTTCATATTAGAGGAAAAATAGGTTCAAGAATTATTTTCGGTCGTTTTGAAGATTTTCAGAATGAATGCATGTATAAAAAAAATTGTTGAAACTTAGGTTTACGGTTGTGATCGTAGAAGGTCTATTTTCAAATCTTTAGAAATCATTTGTTGAAACAAAGTTTAAATCGGTCATATCATTAAGGCGTGATTAAAATACGATGTATAAAACAGGTAATTTGAAAGATAGGGCATGGTGTCATTATAAATATTAGTTATGGTTTTCACAAAAGAGGTGTTAGAACTGTACTCAAAAACTGGGAAGGACATTTTGTAATTAAACGTCAGAAGTGACTTGAGAAATATTTTAAATTTTCATAAAGATTCATAAAAATTTTATACAAGCCCATGGAGGTGCTTAATGCATTTTGTGCTCGGGGTTTTGACAAAGTAACAATATAGCAACGAAGATAGAACAAGTGATAGTAATCACCTAATGTGTAAGCAATTGTATGAGGGAACGAATTGAATGTCGTAAGGGTCCTTAAAGGAAAGGATAGAATATAAGTATTGACGATAAGACAATAGTAAACAAGGAACTTATCAAGTCGTCACTTCATTAGACGGTCACGGTCAGCACATTAAGTTCGCGGCGGTTGATACACAACCGAAAAAGAAAATCCATACAACAATTCTCGAATAAAAGGAAGTAAGAGACAAAGTTAGTAACTGAAGAGCGAAGTCAAGGTGTGGTCTACACGAACGAATTTCGAGTCAAAAGAAAGGCGAACATCATAATGGATATACGTAAACCCATTCTTTCATAATTCATTATTCACATTCGGAGGCATCTCGGAGATCTACCAACGTTACTCAAAGAAGGTGGGTCGAGAAGAAAGCATAGAAACGTCAGAACCTCTAAATCCGGTATCAATGGCCGATTTCCATAATGGAGAGAAATGAAAGGAAAATTAGAACGATGGTTGTTAAGTCAGAACGTACCGGCATATGAAGAATTCGTTCGAGAAAAGATAAGGGTACATATGCGGATGCCCCCAAATTTGTACTACTTGCATAACCAGTAAATAAAACAAGAAAACACGACAAAAATCTTGTTTTTCAAAACTATGGGTAAAAAGTGATCTTTATCAGAGATCTTAATGGTTACTACTATTCAGCCTTCATGGCTCCTTCTAAATTATAAATAGGTGCAATGGCTATGTATAATTTAAGGAATAGACAATGCAATGCACATTTTCATTCGAACTAGTGTTATGTTTCTTATATTTAATTTAAAAACCAACTATTTTTAAGATAGAACTCAACGAATAATTTTGCAACCGTTATAATTGTAGAAGATAAAGAATTGCTATTTTTTTTTGCGATAACAAATATTTTGTAAGACCCAAGTAAAACGACTCGTAAAACAATAGCAAATTAAATTTATAAGGTGACATTACAATGAATTATAAAATAACAAGTGGTTTGCATGAGAGTAGTAAAGAGTAGTTTATGAAGCAATCGGTGAAATGGTTACAAGATGATAGGGTTTCAAAGGGTTTAGCCGGAATCGTCATGAGGTACATGATATCGATGGCGATGGAGGATATGAAGACAAGAGATTATAACCGCGACCAAAAGCGATGGTGCGCAATTAGGAAAAGGGAAGATAAAATAAAATGACCCATAAGTCACATATATATAAAAGAATAACGGAATCCAAATATGTGTACCTCCTAAGTTATTTGACAACCATATGCTTTTGAGAAAGTATACTATTCGTTTCCGAATTACACCACTATCGCGCAAAATTTCTATTTTTGGAAAGTTTTCGATTTTTGGAAATCTTAGAAAATTAAGATGTTAATATCGACTCATAAAAACGCTCGTTTTCCAACAATACTATCTTGCTAAAGTTCTATTCGTACGCTCCATTTCATAATTTAATGTTATATATATATATATATATATATATATATATATATATATATATATATGTGCCTCGAACCCGAACTTGCCATTTTTTTACCCATTCCGACTAATATGTAATTTTAATGAAAATTACCCGTTGGACCCATTTTAAAAGATTATGTTTTTGGCGATGAACAAAAGTGGAAAGCTAACTTATTAGTTGTAATTTCAGTTTTAGTTAATATATTTTACGCCTAATCATTCTCCATAACGCTAATTGACCATTTAAGAATTTCACCACGTTTGACTTTTTATTACATATTTTCCTTAAGTCTGACCCGTCCGAATGACCCGCTAAATTACTATGGGGTATGCTTAGCGTTATGTAATACGACATTCCGGACAAACTTTTTAGTTTTAGTCGAGACCCGAATCTCGACAGAAAATGACCAAAATAACCTTTTTCATTTCGGCAGTCAACTTAAATAAAATTCAACTATAATGACTTTTTATAAGAAATTTCCTAATCTGACCAATCCGAAACGTCTAATTTCGTTTCTGCCCAGATTCTAAAATTTACTCAAAGTGCGGAATTTTTAATATGAAATTTTCCAATCTTCGGTCGGCTATAAAAACTTCGTTTTTAAGAGTTACGGGTCGAATTTTATATCAAAACGACCGTCTCAACAAGTACTAACATATTTTTAAGCCTAACTTTTATAAAAATATTTTTACAACATCCTTAAACCACATTCTAATTTTCTTCATAAAATATATTTTTCGACATACCATAAAATTTAAACCAAATTCCTCAAAATTATCAAATACTACGCCAATCATACTCCCCATCATCTAAGATATTAAACCAACACTTTTCAAATGATCACAACTTATATACACACATGTATTATGGATTCCAAAACAACAAAAACTAAATTATACTAATGGGCAAATAAAAATAGCATTAAAAAATGCTTCAAGAATACTAACAACACGAATAGAAAGTAAAACAGTGAATGACGTCCTTGACATAGAATCCAATATGCAAGATATGAAAGTCTCCTTGGTGGTACGATTCTTCAAAATCACAATATGTACCGGGGAAAAAGAATGAAACATTTATGAGTCGCGCTTCTGAAACGGGGAGGTTTTTATGAAAAAGAATGCTAAAATTTTATACGTGTAAAATCGTATTCCAATCAACCGCCATGTTCTAGACGATTAGTTATAAGATGACTATGGCGTTTCAGGGGTATAAACGAATGTTACAATTCGAAGTTGGAAGTAGAATGGCCAATGAAATAAACAAATTAGAACAATGTTCAAATGTCATGTAAAACGGTGACACAAAAAAAAGGTTAACGAAAAGATTGTGAATATCCACAATATAATTTGATATGATTTCAAAATTTCATCCAAGATGTTGTGACTTACACGATGGCCACTAGTCTTTTTCGAGGACACATTGAGTTACACAATGGTCATTACACTATTCCCAAGCGTTTTCATGATAAGCACAAATGACGATAAGCAAACTGGATCTCTTTATGGATTGCTTAAGGAGCTAAAACAATGAATGTAACACACATGGGTAGTAAAATGATACTCAGAAAATTCTCATCGATTAAAACATTTACAAAATCCCAAATAGTGATACCGCAAAAGTTCGCACAACCGATAAAAGTAATTCGGGTAAAATAGTCGGTTCGAATCGAACGAGTATATGTAATCGGTCATTACATATCTATATTAGATAAAAATAACGCTCCGAAAAGTGAGCAGAAGAAGTCGGGCAGCATACGTGCACGGACACGGTGTGAAAATAAGTGTATAAGGTCACTACATATTTAAAATTTATGCAACATACGAATGAATGCAATGCATTACAATGAATATGATAAATTAATATTAGTTTATTTAACATGTAAATAATTTAATAATGATTTATTTAAATATGTAAAAAAATATGGAAACTTTGATATAAAGTTTAATTATCGGAGTATATCTCAATATAAATTATAGTATTTATTTAATAAATACTAAACAATAATGTATTCATAATGAAGGAATACTAAATGGTATAATCTTTAGGGATGGACTTTGGAGCGGGAACCTCGAGGAGTTATTTAGCGACGAAAATTTGTAAAATAAAGGGTTTTTTTTTTTTTTTTTATAGTATATATTGTAGGAAAAATGACCTAGTTATGGCTATTCATACCAATCATTAACACCCCCAATTTAAAGCAGGATTCAGGACCAACAATTGGGTGTTAATAATAAGTACAACAGTCAATAAATTATAAAGAACGACTCGAAAAGAGACGTTATAAAACATAATCCATTCCAAAAGAAAGATCAGAGTGCAAGCGTTGTCCTAACATAAAGATTAACAATGTACAAGTATTCAACAAAATATAAAAACATTGTTTTTGAGGAATGGATATCATGTGCTGTACAAAAATCATTGTTATGCGCCAAGTATTCCTCATCCAAGCTCCACATCTTATCTTTGATTACCTGAGATAAATGCAAAAAAGTTATCGAAAAGTTGAGTGGTAATTTCATAGGTTATATCAGCATAAAGATTAGAACACAATATTTAAATCATCGAAAAAAAACTTATGGATCAAACAAGTTTTAATTAATAATGCATTGAGCTCGTGACAGCCGATCCTTTTGACGAGATATAAATGTAGTTTGCCCCAAAAGATTAGGTATTATTGCTATATACCTATAACATCTCAGATAATATATATTTGTATGCTCTCAGCGTGTGTGTTACACCCTCAAATATGGTATTTAGATAGACCTAATATCGCTGCACCGTAACTCCCTTTTATGGCCACGCGACTGGTGGATGTTACACTACACTCGCATTCCGATCTCTGCGTGAGTGTCTGTCTGACACTCCACGTTCCGGTTTAAGAATACCTTATGATCGCCCCACCCATTACAGATCCCCCTCAACACAAAATCATCCATAACATTACACACTCCACCCCCCCACACACAACCCCCACCCCCCCCCCCCCCACCCAAACCCACCCCCCCCCGCGTCCAAGTTAACACGCGTTCAACGACTCATCTAGGGCGCTTTAGAACTTTTGAAATAGGTAATACAAGCATTAGCATACTATTTCGGGCTATAGCATATCTGGAAAAACTATTTTTGCTCTGTTCATATTTATTTATAAAAACCAAAGCATGTATTCCTGTGGGTTTTCAAGAAAACAAGTAAAGTAGTAAAGGCGAGGCTATGAACTCACCGTGTGTAGAAGATCAAATGAGAAATCAACGAGATAGAAGACTCCAACAATTAGCCGGGACCTATAAAGCAAGTCGCGATATTAGATTTTAATGAATTAATATAGTAAAAATAGTTTACAATATAGTCATAAAATCCGAATAGGACGACATTGCACAAAAGACTTAACCAAGGTATTTTCATCTCCAATTGGGTACACAACCTAAACTTATACCTAATTGAGTGTCTACTAAGTTTCGCTTAAGGATTCTTATCTCATTATTACGTTGGTCACGCTTTTATTTCTCAAGAAAAGACGTAAAAACCATGTTACTGAATTTTAGTCATCTTTACACCATCGTATCTCTTAACCTATAAAAGATACAAGGATGGGGTTTTCACCCCTGGAAATATGCTTAAGTCTAGTTTTCAAATCATTAAACCAATCAATTAAGCCATTTACCAATCCACGGGAAATGGGTTTTTACTAACCATAACTCAAAACAGAAAGTTGACTGAATTTCTATCGGTTACGGTTTGGTCATAAATCCTATTATTATAGCTATAAAGTATGAGTCAACAACAGAGAGATGAAAGCTTATGATGTCTAGTGTCTATGAAAGTTTTAAAACCTAAGTTTATTGTACAAGAACCTGGAGCAAAAGACGTTTCCCAACAGCAGCTCCAGATTTGACCTTCTTCCATAAAAAGGCCATATCTCCCTCATCCAGAATCGATACAAAACCCTCTAATTTGTCACATGAACCTAAGACTTATATCTATCCAACCATGTCTTTTATTTACAGACCCTAAGAAAAAAATTTTAAGTAAAACCCACATTTTGCTACTGACCTAAAAACAGTCTCTAAATCTACTTCTAATCTCCATCCAAACACCTCCAAATCATCAATTGATCCATCACAAGGCCAAAATACATCAATGTAACATATCTCATATCCATTATACTTCACTTACAATAAATATACCAAGAGTATCCATAAAAGGTAACTTGCTGTTTATAAAAATTAAAAAATCAAGAACAGCACTTAACAAATCAAAAACAAGCATTAAAAACGGGTTAAGAAAAAATATTACAACTACTAGGAATATGTTAATTGAGAATGAAAACACCAAACCCTGGTGTTGTGCCTTTTTACATGGCCACCACCACCAAAACCAATCAAACCCTGCTTTTTATTACTCATAAACTTGCACAAGCCCTTGGACTAACCACTCATCCTTGTACTCGCAAATGCAATTAAACCAAAACTTAATAAAATCTTGAAAATCAAAATCTTGAAAAATCATGAACTTGAGAGAAAACCTTGGATTGGTTGATTTCTATTAGTAAGGGATGTTAAGGATTAGTATAGGAGTAATTTAGGATTAATAGGAATGGATTTGGGGAGATTTGATGAAGGTTTTTGTGGGTTTTTGTTTGGTTTTGTTCGATCACAGAGAAGAAGAAGAGAGGTGAACCGATTTTTTTTTTTATCTGTGTTTTATGTGTTTTATAAAAAAAGATGGATCTATTTATATGGAAGGATATCCTAGAATGGTACGACATAAAAAAATAAGGAAGTGTGTTTGGGTTGTATGTCCGGCCAAAATAAAGAGGGGAAGAGTGAGCTTTGGCCCATTTTTGCCTAACTAATTATACCTATTAATCTGGGGCCTAATCACTTCCCTAGTATAACACCCCCAAATTAGGTCGCAGCGAATAAGGGTTTCGGGCGTGTTACTTCAGATAGATCAATAACACAAGCCTATATATAGAACGACCCCAAAAAAGTCGTGTAAAATGATACATTAGAATTAACAAAGTATTTGTTACATAAGCCAAAGCTTCACTTGTCCACTTGTTCAAAATACAAAGATTTCTAGCCCATAACAGTTATACAAAATGTAATGCGACAAAATCTTTAATGCATGATATCCAAATCAAAACCACCAATGTATCCCTGGCACCTCGTGCCTATTGACCACCTGAAAACATTGCTTTAAAACGTCAACAAAAATGTTGGTGAATTCATAGGTTAGTAAATTATAATACTGGCCGGACGCATAGACTTTCCCCGTGATAAAGCAACAAATGCAGACATCACAAAATCCGATTACGTTTTCCTAAGCTCATGACACTGAAGCTCGACAATTATATTCGCAATAATAAATATTGCTATTCTGCCCGATCAGATGTTCAACCCTAAACATTCTAAATCCGACATGCTATAACGTTCATTCCCGGTGATAGCTAATCACCCGAACGGGGGCGTCACCCCCAAATAGATCTATTTATAACACCCGCGCTCACCGTCCAGGTGATTTACAGTTCATGATAGTGGGCACATTGGGTTATCATTACTTAGACAAACACGTAATCAGTTTAAAATATAATATATTCCATTTGCGTCCAATTTTAAACAAAGATGTTCTCACCCCAAAACTTTATAATCATTATAAAATGTAAAACGTGGGGCTATGAACTCACCTCGAGTACTGATAATCCAAATATCACAGATAGCGCGTCACGTAAATGATCGAATACAACCTAAATTAACATAGGTCGTATAAGCACTAATCGATTTGATTAACTAATCATATACAATTCTATGTTAGTTAAATCATTATAATCGTTCGGGCCTATCATAATTTAAGAGGTATTGTAGTGACGTATGAGGAGCTAGGAACTTTAAAGCGTAAATCCAACAAATCGTTCATACGCCACCCGAAGAGGCCTCATTATTGGTAAAATCCCTAGTAATATTAGTACTTTAATATCCTCATATAATTCTGTAATAGCTTATACCGTCTATTTGTATTTTAGGAAATCGTTGTTTATAGAGTGGAAAAAGTTTATGATCATCGTTTTTTTTGTAAAATTAGCATAAACTTTCACCGTTTTTCACCCGTTTCTCGCGTTTCTTACGTCCATGTCTTCGTATTGAGATGATGTATAAAAATATTACATTTTTATATTTTATAACCTTTGATGAACAGTACTTTTACAGTTAACATGGCATTTTTATAAAATTTACTTTTATAAATTTAATTGTCGGAATTCACGTAATGCAATAAACTTTTTTGTTTTTATCCCGTTTTAGCGATTCCTTCGACCACGTCTTTTTTATCAAAATTATCACATTTTTAATAAGTGGGGTCTGCTGATGAACAGTAATTTTTACTGTTCATGTTTATAAAATTACTTTTATAAACTCGAATTATCGTAAACGTCGTATTTTATTCGTTTTAGCTCCGTTTTTAGTAATTCTTTCGAGCTCGTTCTCGTAATTGAATACGTTCTAATTATTTCATGAAAGTTTACAAAAATTAATGTTTCTGTCATGAACAGTAAATTTTTATTATAAATATTTGTAACATTTTAAGTATATAAACTTGCGTAATTCATAATTTTCGTTTTTAATCAATAAAATTACGTTTCTTTTTATTGTTTTGGAATTCTATAAATATGTATAATCTGTTTTAAACTACCAAACTTTCTGTTTGTTATAATATTAATAAAGTTATTTTATAAATCAGTTTAATTAACGTATAACTCGTAATTAGTGTATCTTTTTCGTTATTAATCTATTTTTCGAGTTTCTTACCTTTTTGGAATCGTCATTGAGCGTATTATCTTTTGTATAAAAACATCAAACCACTGTATGAAATTCAAAATCTAACAAGCCCCTTGATGGATCCAATAAGTTTATTTTTATATAATTTCGTTTAATGTTACTTTGCACTTTAGTAGTTTACCATAAAACCCTTATAACTATATTTGACATATGTGATACTTATATTAATGTCCAAAAGTTCATCCATTGTCCTCATAATCCCATGGTAACAAGATTTACAAGTTATTAACATCATATGATGAAAAACAATAAAAAAAAAAAAAAAAAAAAAATCTTTCCTTAAGTATTTTAAAACCCTAAATTTGTACTATACATTTTTTTATATTAACAAAATTTAGTTTCCATAAATTTTAGCTAATCAATCAAACCATTTACCAATCCACGGGAAATGGATTTTTACTAACCGTAACCCAAAACAGAAAGTTGACTGAATTTCTAACGTTTACGATTTCGGCCATAAATCCTATTCTATAATAGCTTTTACATTGAATCCAAAGAGAGATGAAAGCTTATAATGTCTAGTGACTAACCATGTTTTAAAAACTAAGTTTATTGTTAAAGAAGCTGGAGCAAAACACGTTTCCCAATAGTAGCTCCAGATTTGACCTTCTTCCGTAAAAAGGCCATATCTCCCTCATCCGGAATCGATACAAAAGCGTACACGTTTCCCTACTGACCTGGAAACAGTCCCAACATCTACTCCTAAACTCAATCAAAACTCATCCAAAACACTTCCAAATCCTCAATTAATCCATCACAAGGCCAAAATACAACAAGGTAACATAACTACTAATCCATATCATCCTTATTCAAGATTAATCCAAGATCAATTATAAAAAGTACATGCATGATCATAAAAATCAAAATCAAGAACATGCACTTTCATAAAAACTTAATCAATAAATTAGGGTTTTAAGAGATAACTTACAATACTAAATGGAAGAGGAAAATGATCAAACACAAACCCTAAGAGGGTGTTGTGTTGGCTTCCGATTTCACCAAGACCAAACCAAATCTAAAGACAAGCTTTCTACCATACCCAAACCTTGTAAATATAACTACAATCAAACCCTTATAGCCTTCAATCAATAAAACCCTAAAAACTCAAAAATCTTCAAAATCAAGATTCCTCAAAACACATGCATGATGGTTTTTATAGATGTAGGATGATTAGGGTTAGGTTTATAATTGTTTTGGAGTAATAATGAAGGCATTTTATAAAGTTTTAAGGGAGATGGTGGTGGTTTTGGTGTTGTTGCCGTCGAACAGGAAGAAGGGAGAAAAGGAAAACAGGTGGTTTTTTTAAACGTTATGAGTGTATGTGTGTGTGTGTTTGATAGGCTTATATATAAAAAAATTAGAGGGATGTGGGTTTGGGCCCATCAACTGGTTTATAACAAAAATAAAGGGAGTGGGCTTTTAATTTTTTTTTATAAGGGTGTGGGTTTGGATTGTTTGGGCCGACGTACAAAGAAGAGAAGAGGGGAAAGGATTGGGCTAATTTTTTTATAACAAATTCGACTTATACTAATTTAGTCTCAGGCCCAATTACTAGTTCTAGTCCAATACTTTTTCCTAAATCGTGTTTTTTTGTCTTGGGTGCAATTTAAAACTCAAGAAAGGTAAATATTATAAAAACAAAAATAATTAGGCACTCAAGGCCCGAATACGGAGTCGTTGATTTCTCGATTATAAAAATGGATAAATTTAAATTGTAGGATTCACGAGAGTTTTAAAATTGACGATTTTAATAAAAATCGATTAAGATAATAAAATGAACTATTTAAAATTTAGGAATTAATTATAAATTCAGACTAAGTAGTGACCTTAAATACGGGGAATTTTTAAAGATAAAAATAAAGACGGTTACACTTAAACGGATAAACTGCCTAAATCGGCTTAGGATTAACAAGAACGAGAAATTGCGAATCGCGTAAACCGTAAAACACAAAAGTTCACTTTACAAGAAAAATGAGAACGGAATATGAATTAAATATGGACATTAAAAGACAGATTGTCACAGATGTTGCGGGTTAGAACATCATCACAGGAAATGTTGGCAATTTATATTGCAATTCATACATGTCGAGCTTCAGTGTCATGAGCTTAGGAAAACGTAATTACATTTTATGATGTTTGCATCTTTTGAATTATCATGGGGAAATCTTGCGGTCCTACATTATACATTTTATAAACCTATGAATTCACCAACATTATTGTTGACGTTTTAAAGCAATGTTTTTCAGGAGGTCAATAAGGCACGAGGTGCAAGGGATACATTGGTGGTTATATTTTGGATGTCACATGCATATAAAGATTTGTTTGCATTACATTTTTGGGAAACAATTGTTATGAACTAGAATCTTTGTAATACGTATTTTGAACAAGTGAAGCTACGGGCTTTTGTAACAAATACTTTGCTAAATCTAATGTATTGGTTTTTAAACGACTTTTTGGTCATTCTTATATATATCTTGTGTTATTGATCTATGATGTACCATCCCCAATGACCCATATTCCGCTGTGACCCATTTTGGGGGTGTTACATCAACCACAGGGAGTGGTCGGGTGGCTTCTGCTACCGGTTCTCGAATAGCCACACCGCCAACATGTGCTTGACTTTGTGCCTGAAACGATTCTAGACTCATCTGAATAGCACGCACAACATCATATTCGTCACCTTCACCTTGATGTTCGGGCTCAGGTTCGGGTTCAGGTTAAGTTGATTCATCTTCCTAAATGAGTTAGAGAGAAGGATTTCCTTTGCGAAGTTTCTACACTTTACCTCTTTTTGGATGCTTAGTAGGAGAAGGCTTTGAGGGTTTTTCCTTGGTTACCTTAGGTTTTGGTGCAGAATCTAGTTTGCTTGATTTCTCTTTAGCAGGCTTCGGTTTGGGTTGCTTGGCAGTTGTAGGTTTCTTCTTTTCTCCCATTTTAGCTACAATTTTTCGATCATGTTTTGCAACCATTTCCAAGTACGCATTATAGTACGGTGCGTTCCTGATATTGTTCGAGATCAGCTCGTTAGGAATTGGCATTCCAAATACTTCATCTTCTTCGCCTTTGGGAACGAATTTAAGATTACCAAGTCTAAGATCTTCTTCAGCAAGATGAAACGGAGATGTTGATCTTTGGTGAATGTTATGAGTTCTTCCTAAATGACAAATAATAAGCTTCGTGAACTAACAATAGGGAATAACATGAGGCTTGTCTTTCCTGCCCTTCTTGGTAGGATTGCCCAGATTGGCCTTATCAGTAAGAAATGTCTGAATAGCTTGTACAAATTCTTCCCACATAAGTTTAGCATAGTCAACATTGGTACTTGTTATTATGCCCCAAAGCATCTGAAGAACTAGGTATCTGGGCCTATCATACCCAGAGGTCTTGCTTGTGAGACATTGGTTGATCATGGACAATATTGCTCTCCAAGGCTAATACAGGTTATTTACCGCCATTCTTGACACAAAGTGAATAACCTCTGTGTAACTCAGCTCATTCACAGCGTCCATAATAGCATCACCCGACAGAGGTGACATAAATCGGTGAGCTTGATCAATGGGTGTTAGCTCTAAAGCTTCCCTCAGAAGATTAGCATCTAATGTGAATCGGGTTTCATCCAACTAAAAATTGTAAATTCCAGTCTATGCTTCATACGCAAGTGTATTCCAAAACTGTTGAATGTAGATAGCTGGGACGGAAGATGAAGCAGTGACTGTTCTAAAGAAGTTTGTGTTTTGCAGGATATCCACATAGATCTGAATGATTGGATTCTTTTGCTTCTTTTGAAGATCCAAGACAAAATTGCTCTTTCCAATAGGCACCCATGCAGCAAATGAAAGGATCTGATCATTAGTTCTTGTGGGAGCTGGAGCGGGAACATTCTCATCAGCCATGTTATCTGCACAAGAGTGTCAACAAAGACTGGCAACCATGACATATATTTGATGTTAGTCGAGAACATTAGTCATGATGTTTGACATTCTTTGATTGATTTTGGTAAGGTTAAGGCAACATTGGTCAAAGATATCAAATGAGCACATACAAGTTAACAAGTCTCGGATGGGATTCAACAGGGTAATTATGCTTTTGGATTAGGTCTTGAGAGGGTATTGGGACTAATGGGCCAAAACTTTGAAATTCTGGCCCAAATCGCTACCCACTAGACACCAAACCGCTGCAAGGTGATATGATAAAACCGCTATGAATAGGAATGATCAAACCGCTATAACCAAAAAGTTAAGGATTTTATATTCATTTTAATCAAACCGCTATGACCAAACCGCTATTAATATTTTATATGATTAAATTAAACATCCATGACCAAACCGCTAGCATTCTTTTAATAAAGATATCAAACCGCTACCAGTTAAGAAAAATTCGAAATAGCGGTTTTGATTATCTTAATAATAAAAGTAATCTTCATCAAACCGCTATCTCGTAGCGGTTTGCCTGTTCATAATAAAATATTCATTTATCATCAAACCGCTATCAGGCATATCTAAGCAAACAACTATCAGGCATTGATTCGCTAGTTTTATACACGTAAACTATATAATAAAAATACTACTTAGGTAAATTCCAACTATTCACCTTTATCCAAGGTAAAAA
>BQNB010136773.1:0-17952 GCA_026074375.1 Tanacetum coccineum
TATAATTTTGTATATAAAAAATCCAATCCGATTAATCCCCGCATAACCGATTAATCGCTAGGCGCTACCCGACTGCTCCGGGAGCGCCTAGCGATTTTTGCAACCTTGCTTAAACCTATGGATTTCACTCAACTTTTGTGTTGACTTTTTAGCATGTTTTATCTTAGGTAACTAATGGCACGGAGTGACGAGGACATGAAGATGGAAAAACCGTTATCATTCAAATTTTATTGTATAGATTTTGGGAACCTCTCGTTTGTAAGAACTCTGAAGAAATAATGAATGATAACTTATTTTCAAAAATGACTCTTTTTGATTCGTTTTCTATGATTATGACTGTTGTACCTTGAAGTAATACCCCAGATTAGCTTCTGCTGCTATATGTAAAAATAGGGGTGAATTGCACTGACACGTACATTAATTTATAATATAGGAAGCACGGATTGTGATGCAAAGTAATCACAAGCCTTTGCATGGTCATAAAGTAGACCATGCCCGAGAATAAATTCCCGTTGAGAGGTCAAGTTTTCTTTTTGAAATACTTGCCTTTAAGATGATAACCGGGTTGCTATCTGAAATAATAGCAAGCCATTTGGCATGTTTTGAAAACATTTGAACTTCTGCTCGAACTTCATTTACAGCCTCGTATCATTATTGAATGACATTTCTAAGACCGTAAATGTTATCGATTTTCAGAAGACATGCCATTATTACCTCTTTTTATGTTTTTCTCATTTTTTTAATTTTTCTTTGGTTTTATAAATATTATATTTTTGTATTTTGTTTTTATAAAAATTTTCAGAAAAATGAAAAATCTTTTTAGTTTTTATGGTTTTAATATATATACATATGATACAGGATATTTGAATAGGTACCACCACTATTCATCAACTTCATCTGCCAACTGTTTTAGTGTCTCAGGTGTAAAACTTCGCATTCCCAGTTTGTTGATCAGAAATTCAATTCTTTCTCTGCATAGGGCTTTAGTGAAGATGTCCGCTAGCTGATACTCTGTGTTGACAAAGTAAAGTTCGATCACACCATTCTCAACATGCTTCTTGATAAAGTAAAATCTGATGTCTATATGCTTTGATCTAGAATGTTGAACGTTGTTGCAGCATAAGGCAATAGCGCTTTTGTTATCACAGTACATTGGAATTTTATTGAATCCAAAGCCATAGTCGGTAAGCTGTAATCTCATCCAAAGGACTTAAGCACAACAGCCGGACAAAGCAATATATTAAGCTTCCGTACTGGATATTGTAGTGCTTTTATACCTTTTTGATGACCAGCTAACAAGTCTATATCCCAAGAACTGCATACTACCGGATGTGTTACGTCTTGTATCTTGACAACCATCATGATCCGCATCTGCAAATGTTATTAGAGCAATCAAAGAATCCTTTGGATACCATAGTCCCCGATTGATGGTTCCTCCTAGATACCGAAAGATCCTTTTGACCGCATGTAAGTGCTTTTCGGTAGGCCGAGCCTGATACCGAACACACATGCATATAGCAAAATGTAGGTCAGGTCTACTGGCTGTAAGATAAAGGAGGGTGCCAATCATGCCACAATAGTGTGACGGATCAACAGCTTTCCCTTCTTTATCCTCATCCAGTTTGGACTTCTCCACCATGGGAGTATCCACTGGGTCACAAGTGTTAAAATTTTATTTCTTTCAAGATTCAAGGGTATATTTTGACTGGTTAATAAAGATGCCTCTGGGACTTTGAGAAATCTGTAGTCCTAAGAAAAATGAGATTTTGCCCATCATTGACATCTTAAATTTTGAACACATAATTTTAGCAAATAGGTCACAAAGTTCAGGTGTAGATGCAGCAAAGATAATATCATCGACATATATTTGTACCAGAAGTAATTCCTTTCCTTCTCTACGGATGAACAGAGTAGGATCCACTGAGCCTTTAGAGAAGTCTTTGGATATTAGGAACGAAGACAACATGTCATACCACGCGCGTGGAGCTTGTTTCAACCCATAAAGAGCTTTCTTCAGCTTGTACACGTGATTGGGGTTATCTTTATCCACAAACCCGTCCGACTGGCTAACATAAACCTCTTCCCGCAGATTACCATTCAGAAACGCAGTCTTCACATCCATTTGGTAGACGACCATGTTCATGTGAGCGGCATACGCGAGAAAAATCCTTATAGCCTCTAATCTTGCAACCAGAGTAAAAGACTCTTCAAAATCAATTCCCTCTTCTTGACGGTAACCACGAGCCACTAATCGAGCCTTGTTCTTTAGAATACCTCCCAGTTCGTCTAGCTTCACTTTGTAGATCCACTTCAAAGTAATAACCATAACTTTGTTTGGTCGGGGTACGAGCTCCCATACTTCAAGGCGTTCAAACTCATTGAGCTCTTCTTGCATTGCTTCGATCCAGCAGGATTGAGTCAAAGCATCTTTATACGTCTTAGGTTTAACAGTAGTGAGGAAATCATCATAGTAATAGAAAAGAGCTTGCTCATGTAATTGCAGTCTTGTGGAAACTGGTCTAGCGAGTTCACCGATGATATTTTTAAGTGCATGATCCTTAGTCCATTTGCTATTGTGTTCAGAAATTTTGTGATCGGGATGCACAATTGTATGACTAAGATCCGTTGATGAAGATTGATCAGAAGGAACTTCTGGAATTGGAATACCAAAGTACGGATCGTTATTCATATGTGCGACATCTAAGTCATGATTGTCTTCTTCAACATCGTTAGGAATAATAGGAGATTGAGTTTCGGGTGTTGTTTGAGAGTTACTAGGTGATGGTGCATCTTGGTCAACAATTGTTGAGGAAGGTGAACCGATTGATACAGTGGGTTCTGGAGCAACTAATTCAACAATTAAAGCAATGACTTCAGCGGCTGGGTGATCAACACTTGGTGAAGGAGTAAGTAATTCATCAAATAGCGGTTGAAACAAAATATCCCAATCAGTTCTTGAAGGTGGTACAAACGGTGTTGAAGAAGGAGGGTTTGGCACGATTCCTGAACTGATTGTTGCAGGAGTCATTTCATGAAGTGCGGGTCCTAAACTGCTATGTTCAAAAGCCATCGCAATCAGCTCATCAAAGTCTACATAAATTATTTCAATGATTCGTCTGGTACGTCGGTTGTAAATTCGAAATGCTTTCTTTGTGGGAGCATAGCCAATGAAAATACCAATATCAGCTTTTGGTTGTAACTTACCCAAGTTCTTACTATTATTTTTCGGATAGCAGAGTGCACCAAATACATGGAGAAATGATAAGTCGGGAGGTTTGTCATGTAAAAGATCATATGGTGTTTTGCCATGACGAAGGCGTATGATGGAACGATTTTGGGTGTAACATGTGGTAGCAACTGCTTCTGCCCATAAAAATAACGGAGCTTTTGCATAAATCAACATTGTGCGGGCAGCTTCAATTAGCGTACGATTTTGTCTTTCAACGGCACCATTTTGCTGTGGAGAGCGAGCAATAAATGTTTTATGAGAGATGCCAACCTTCTCATAATATTTACGCAAAGTTTGATTAACAAATTCAGTTCCATTATCTGTTCTGATGCGTCAGACAGGTACTTTAAGCCGCACTTGGATCATCTTGAGAAAGTTGATTATGAAATCTGGAGTTTCATCTTTTAACCTTAAACATTTAACCCATGTGAATCAAGAGTAATCATCGATAATGACGAGGATGTACTTCTTTCCATTAACATTTACGACACGTATTGTTCCACAAAGATCCATGTGCAAAAGATAAAGTTTAGGTTTGTGGGGTTTCTTCTTGCTTTTGCCCATTGCACAAGCAGAACACAGATGGGTTTGTGGGGTTTCTTCTTGCTCTTACCCATTTGCGCATGCATAACACAAATGGTCCTTTTCAAATTTAAGCTTAGGGAGACCTCGAACAAGACCATGTCTAGCTAAATGGTTGATTGCACCAAAGTTTAGATGAGACAAACGTCGGTGCCATAGCCAGGACTTAGTCTTTGAGGCCTTTGACAAGAGACATATGGGAGAGGACGCCATCATGTCTCCAAGAGACAGAGTATACAGATTGTTGCCTCGAGATCCAGTCAATAAATCAACACCTTCTAAATTACGAATGAAGCAGGTGTGTTGACGAAAAGCAACCTCAAGGTTCGAATCACAAAACTGCCCAACGGAGAATAAGTTGTGTCCAAGTCCTTCCACATAGTAAACCCTTGATATCGTAACATTCCCAATCTGATAATCACCATATCCCAAAATCTTTGCCACATGATCATTTCCGAATTTGACTGTACCCAAAAATTTGTTGACGAAATTGGTGAGCTGAGAGCGATCTCCGGTCATATGCTTGGAGCAGCCGGAGTCCAAATACCAGAGGACAATTTGGACGACCTGCATTCATTAAGAGAGGAAGATGGAACATCGGAAATTATGGATCCCCAAGATTTACTGGGTTCCTTTTTGTTAGCAGATACAGATTGAAGAACCTTAGATTTGCTAACAGGAACATTAGTTTTAGAGTTCCTAGGTTTCCGTGAATAGACCAATGTTACAGCAGGTTTAGATGTTTCATTATCTAGAACAACTGGTTTCCTAAGGGGCGCTTCAGTAGTAGTGGTAATCCTAGTTAAAGGGCACGCATTTCCTACGATAGTGAAGGTCCGACCAGTAGGTCTCCAAATATATCCAATAGTTGTAAACATCTTTCCTGTTGGTTTCCAAACTTTTCTCTTTGTTTGTTTCTTAGCAGATTTAGATTTTGCACGAGCATTCACATTATTGATATAATCAAGAACACACAAATCATGATTATCAGAAAGCATGCAACCATTACACTTAACACATTTAAGTTCAGAATTAGCATTAAGCTTGGAATGCTGCACATGAGCAGTTCCTTTAGGTGCAACAACATGATCTTTATTTTTCAAACTAGATTTAACTTTCCTAGGGTGGGCTTCTACTTTATTCATCTGAGTACTACTTTGTGTTTGCAGAATCTTATCTTTCTTTGTATTGCCTGAAGGCTGTGATCCGCTAGCACTAGTAGATGGTTTTACTCCTGTAGAAGACAACATAGGTTTGTTAGAAGCTAGGTTTGATGTAGAGGCCTTTTTTGTGATTGTGTTTCTTGAGGATGTGACGGGCTCAGTGAATCTAACTCTTTTGACTTTATTCATTGGGGTCACAGCCACTAATTGTTCTCCGGAATTGTTGATACTAGGGCAGGTTTTACTGATTTTTGAAAGCAACTCCTGAATTAGTTTAGTATACTTACAGGCAGATTCTAAGGTTGGATCTAGGGGATAGTTTGCTTTAATATGATCGACTAGATCCCTAAGAACTGCAGCTTCTTCCTGAGTGTGCTTAATATAGGTAGAGCGAGCTGACCTTTTGTTCAACAATTTAGGGGTTATTGGTTCCGTATTGATCTCTGGATCACTAGGATGATATGTAACTTCATTATTAGCTAAATCTTTTCCTTTGAGTTTCCTCAATTCGTCCTTGAGAGTTGTAATTACCAAAACTTTTTCCTGAAGACAAGCATTTAAATCAGAAATTTCCACAGACTTTAGATTGACTTGATTAGTTAAGTCAGCACATTGTTCTTTTGATCGAACACGTGCTGGTTTAATCGAGTCATAAAGTTGCTTATAGGTCTTTTTCAAATGCTCATTCTCAGCAATAAGCTTTGTCACCCTATGATCCAATTCAATATTTATGGTTTCAATCTCTTCTAAGTCCCGTTTGATCTTATCCTTATCCATATTTCCACTGATAGATTTAATTCTCTCTTTCAACTTCTTTATGATCATGTCTTTCTCTTGGGACCGAGCTTTCAATTCCTTTAATTCAAACAATTGATCAAAACTTAGAGCACTTTGATTTGAAATACAATTGTCCCTTTGAAAAATTTCCTGATTAAGTTGAGTATCAACTTCTAACAAAATGCAATGTTTTTCAAGAGTGGTAAACCTTTTGAACAGTTTATCGTAAATCTCTTTTTCAACAAAATCCTTTTGAAACTCAATCTCAAGTTTTAGACACTTTTCACATTCATGCACATTCATAGAGGCAAAATCAATAGAGGAATTTACAATCAAGTTCATAATATCTTTGCTCATCACTTGTTCCAAGAGTCGTTCATTTTCATTCAAAGCTTGATTCATTTTAACTTCAAATGTTTTTGACTCTACACGAATTGTTCCAACCAGTTCCCATTTGATAGAAGACATTTAGGACCTTCAGCAAGTTCATCAACCAATGTATGTTGAATGTACTAATAATTCCTTCAGAGCTTTTACAAATGGAATTAATTTCATCCCTAAAACCAAGCTTTTTGTAGTTCCGAAACCCCACGACCCTCAGTGGATAGCTCAGCGTGGTCTTTCTTTTAACTACCACATCAAAGTTACAAGATGGTAATTTTAAGTTTCTTTCAAACTCATATTAACCATGCTGACTTTTGCAGTTCTTTAGGAACCTTCAAACATGTGGGTCTATCAGAAAGATCGAGTTCTGAGAACTCACAGAGTTATGCGACCAAAAGCTTATTCAAGCAGATAATTTCATTTGTGGAACAAACCGTGTTTCAAAATATTTATAAAGTTTATTAAGAGCAGCATAATCGATTGGTGTGGTATCAATTTGTTTTATCTTTTCTTGCATCATATTATCCTTATGTTTTAAAAGCATTTTTGAACGACTCTCTTCAGCAAGTGTTAAGGTCTCTTCTGAGTTAGGGATCACAATAGGATTGGTTTTTTGAATTATATCACCAACATATAGCATATGTTCCAACTGCTGAGCTTTCTTCAGATAGAAAGGATTTTGAAAACCTAGAGCTTGTTTAGTGGTTATATCATAAGAAAAACAAGGTTTCGTCAACATGTGAACAGTTTGTACAGATTGATCTCTTTTAAAAATGATATTATCTAGGTGTTTGATCTGCTTTTCTAAGGCTATTTCCCTATCAAGGTTTCTAGATTCTTCTTTCTTAAAATCATTTTTGAGAAGTGTAACTGTTTACAATAAAGATTCCTTTTCTTTTAAATGTTCTAAAAGAGTTCGTTTAAGATGATCGATCTCTACAGACTGTGCACATGAATCTGAAACGTTATCTTGACTCTTTAAATCAACGTTTTGTCCTTCTTTCAACACTTTGACTTGTTCTTTATATCTTTCAAGCTCAATAGTTAAAGTATCATTGACACTTTTATTTTTCATATTCGTCTTGGTATTAATGAACTACTTGGGTTTTTAATTTGTTCAATCACAGATAATACAAATCATCTTGTTGAATATAAGAGTTATAAAAATATTTTTTTTATTTAAACAGCTACCTGTTGTGATTCAATCAGATACTGAGAATAAGGAATGATATTGCTATCACTGTTATTTCAGTCTCTGAATGGTTCACAACATTTGACTGTTCAGAAGACGGCATAGCCTGCACAACTTTATTAGTCATATCATTATTCACATTATCATGATTGTGTACCTCAAAAAGAATGTATAAACCATAGTGAGATAAATTCGCCATGAGAGCAACTTTGGCAATGTTAATTTCATCACAACAAACATAAAGCATCCAAATCATTAGCTTGATAAGCAGCATTGTGAGTTATGACAGTCTGTGTGGCTTGACCTTCTGGAATTCCTGGATCTGCCAAAAATGCAAGTTCCTTCTCATGTAAAATTTGACCACTTGCTTGAGCTTGAATCAACAACACTTTATCCTTAAACCATGAATAATCCCTTTTTCTCTTTGGTTTGGTGCACTGTTTGGACATGTGGCTTTCCCTTTTGCAGTTGTATCAGATAACTGTTATTTATTTTCCAGAATTGTTTCCACTTGCTCCTGGAATATAAGTCTTTGAAGTACCCGCAGCTACAGAAGATTGTCTCCCCTGAATTGGTTGTAATGTTACTCTTCCATTATTAATGGTAGCTTGTTGCTTAGGGTTTGACGAGTTTCTCAGCTGGTTATTGGTAGTGGGATAACGGGAAGTGACGACAGCAGTAAAAAATGACATCATGTGATTGATGGCATCAATGGGATCATCACCTTTCTGGAATACTAGAATAATTAAACCTGATTCTTGTTGGGAAAATTTAGATTGTTGATCAACTGGGGGAGGATATTCCAATTGAGGTATAGTTGATGATGGAGAATAAATGTTGTGGTGAACTGATGACTGATAATCATTGGATGGATAAGTGATTAAAAGAGGTGTTGATGATTGATGAGTTGAGTATTGTTGAGATTGATAAGGTGAACCATACTATGGAGACTGATATGATGAAAACTTGTGTTGAAATTGAGTGTTTGGTGTGAATTTTGAAAGAGTTTGATAAGGAGACTGGGTCATCTGATGAGTTGCAACCAAAGCAAGCGGGTTTGAATTGCGTTCATGCATTAAAGGAACCTCGTTTGCATGAAATTCATGTTGTCCAAAATAAGCCTGAAGCTGATCGATGTTGGTTGTGTGCAAGTCTCGAACCAGTTTGACATTTGTCCCACAAATTTGCTCCATTCAAGAGGAAGGTTATTCAAAAACTTTGTGTTCACTTGAAATTGTTCCAGTTTCATGTTTGTAGATGTTCATTTCCTATAGCATGAAAATCTTAAGTGGAATTCACGAAGTGATTCCCCTTTCTTATAAGCAAACTTATCGAATTCATCATAAAGCTTACACTCCCTTTCCTGTTTCGTCAATGAAGTTCCTTGCATTAGAAGTTGAATCCTTTCCCAAAGTACCTTGGCGACTTTATGATTGCTTACAAATGCATAGACCTAAGGTGGTAGTGCCTTGTATAAATGAATTTGTTTCCTTGATATCACAATCAGCTTGAAGTGCTTTCGTAGCAGATAACTCAGAATATTTCTTTGGCCTTGTAACTCTATTTTCCACAATTGAAGGCCAAATGAGTGGACCACTTTCAACGGATTCAAGGATCATTCGTCCATTTTGTCTATTTAGCATGTATAGTTCCATTCTGCTTTTCCAAGAATCGTACATATCCTTTTCCAACTGGTGGACGATTGCACACCAGAAAGGATAGCTTGTCAGCAGAAAATAAAAATAGTCGCATTGCTGAAAAGTATATATTAAATGATTACTTGGCGTGATCGAACGGTCGTAGAAAGTAATTGTGTTTAATTAAGTTGTCTTTTAAGTGTTTTAATTTATGAAACTACACGGGATTTTACAATTCTTGACAAAATCGGGAAAAACAAGTTAATGTTTCACGGGAATTTACAAGTCAAAGAAATAAACCATATAATTTAGAAAAATGAGTTGTTCGGTTTCCCTTAATGGAATTAGGGTTGTTCGGTTTAAACTGAGTTGATTTGTTATGTTTCAACTAAACTAGAGTTGTTCGGTTTCAACTGATTTCAAGTTGTTCGGTTTCAACTGAGTTTCAAGTTTCGATTGCACTGCGCATTGGGTTGTTCGTTGCAACTAAACCAATTGTTCCGACTTCGATTTGTTCACCTCAGGTTGTTTCGACTTGAGTTGTTCGACTCAGTGTTCAACTTGAGTGTTCGAACTCAGTTGTTCGACTTTGATTTGTTCGATGCTCAGTGTTCGACTTCCACTACTACGAAACGCCCAAAAACTTTTAAAACACAAAAAGATACCCTTTTTTTATGATTGTATTTTGCAAAAATACTTGTACAACTGCTTATTGAATTTGGCTTATATTAAGCTTATAGCTTAATGGATTTTGGCTTATTCGGTTTTAGCTTATTTTGATTTCGGCTTATTTGAGCTTATATATATTCGGCGTATTTTGAAGGTTATGGCTTATTGTTGGGGTTACCGGCTTATATATATATATAGATAATAGTATAAGCTTATAGCTTATTGATTCGGCTTAATGGGCTTAAGGCTCATTGGGTTTGATTTGTATTTTGGGGTATATAAAAAGAAGTATGGAATAAGTTTCGCTATCGGGCTAAGTATTTTGGACCATGATGGACCATATGACCCAATATCAAATAAATAAGTTTGTGGACTTGTAAATGAACTAAAGAAAGTTGTGTTGGACTAAGAGGAGGACTTTTGTTGGACTTGTCAATTGTGAAGAGGTTATTTTGCCACGGTTTAATAAATCATGTCAATGGTATTGATATTGTGTTTGTCGGAAAAACGTCGGATTTGTGAAAATTGTTTTGGATAAAGGTTTAGTACCTTGGAAAAGTCATAGAGATGTGCAGGTCATGCCGAATTTTTGAAAGGATTATATACTTAGAGTTTTGCTAAAAAGAGATAAAATTTTCAATGTTTTAACAATAAATAGTTATTTAACTTGAAAATTTAATACAATACGAAAGATGAAATTTCCTGAAATTTTTCTTAAATATTTACTATTTATAACCGTTGTGTCGATTTTAATTGAGGAAATGGAAGGGAGAATCTTAAGGAAGATTAAGTGTTGAGGTAAAAGCTTTTGGACATATTTAATGACGAAACATTGTACCCCGTTAGCCTGATAATAAGACGAAAATAATAATAAAATCTGATTATTTTATTAAAATTATAAAGTATTCATGTACATATATATATTTAAATATATATGTCGTATCGACTACGGAAATGTCGATTATTTATCTTTGGCTTTTGAGCTCTTGCTCATTCCTTTTCGTTAGTTTTTCACGAAGTATTTTGGTTGAATGTATCGTTTAGAAATTTGGGGTGTTGAGGTTTGTTGTATTGGTGTCACACTTTGCCCAAGTGTTTTTGAGTCGTTTTTACGTAATTACCACACAACCATAATACGAGGTAAAGTTTTGATAACGAGATAAAGTCTTGGTAACAAGACGGCGGTTTTTGTAATGAGTTAACGGTATGAGATAACGAGATTGAAATGATATGAATTTGGAATGGAATTTTGGGATGAAAATGAGTGTTGATAGAAATAATGCCTAAAAACATTATTAATATTTTTCACATCTTTACGTTTTGATAATCACAAAATAAAAACGTTCAATGTAAAATTAAACGTAAACAAGTAATTAGTAGTAAATTTTCATTTTGAAAATTACATCACTTAAAGGTATGAATAAATAAATGCTTAATGCATTTTATGATCAAAGGAAATTTTTATTCAACCTCACACTTTTATAAAATGTTGTAAACATTTTTATGAACATTACAAAACATTTTCTACAATTAAAAGAAATGTTTTATTCAAAATAAACATTTTGAAATTCAAATTTTCGGACCTAAAACGGCTAGAAAAGTTCCAAAAAATTCCCCCTACACAAAAGACAAACTGGGGAGCCCCTAGTCTAGGGCGGCCCCCTTAAATACACGGGCAGCCCCCTTAATTTTAAGGGGACCGCCCACCTATTTAAGGGGACCGCCCATAGGTAGACGCTCCTCCAGTTTGTCCTATAAATACTGGACTTTTCCCCACTATTTTCTCACATTTGCACTCATTCTTTCTGTTCTAAAACAACCCACACATCTCATTAAAATCCTTTGATCATCTAATCATAAAGCTTTGTTTCTAAGTGATCCAAGCTCAATTCCTCAAGTGCAAGAGAAGAATACTTCCATCATCAAGTGAAGAAGTATTACACATTTGTGTGTTGTTGCAATCTTATTGCATCCATATCATAACTTGTAAATCATTTGTAAATGTAAGTGTGTAGTGTTAGATCTTGGTGATTTTTGCAAGTATAGTTAGATCTTGGTGAATCTTCCTAGGTAGGTGTTAAGTTAGAGTGATTAAGTATGGCTTGGGAAGTAGTGGTCTGAAGAAAGCTACGGTGTGAAGAAGTTGTGTAGTCCATGATCAAGTCGTGAAGTCAAGTTGTGAATGAGAGTTGTGAAGTATAAAAATGATTTATAGGAAAATAGGTTCTAGCAAAGATTAGAACTCGACATCTAGCTTAGTGCCAGAAATCAAGATAAAGCCGAAAGTTTGTGTAAGGGTTTTCTCCGCCATAAGGGAGCTTGTGACATATTAAGAACTCTCGAGTTAGGTGCTCGAGGAGTGGAGTAGGGCGAAGAGGTGCTTCGTTACCGAACCACTATAAATCCTCGCGTTGTGGTTTGATTGTTCTTACTCTTATCTCTTGTCTTACATTAATTTCTCATACTATCCTATTAATTGTTTAGATAAGTATATTGTCATAATTGTGCGTGTGTTAATTCACATAAAGTCGAATCATAGAATTTTTATAACACTTTTAAAACCTTAAAATTATAAAGCGGTAAAACGATTCACCCACTTCCTAGTTTTGCTACAATTGGCACAAGAGTCACGTCCAAACCCGATTTTCGAAATAATATGTATATTAAAACTTGAATCGATCTATGGAATCGGAAAAATATTTAGAAGGTCAATCTATGCAAAGACCACCACAATATTTGAAAGTGATGATTTATTTATTGAAAAATAGATTCGTAAGACATTATGTGAAGTTAAAAGAATCTAGATACTTTGGCATGTTAAAAACCGATGGTGATTTTACTTCTTATTCAAAATTATCCCAAACTAAAAAGGATGAGTTTACATTCATAAACAAAACAATGGATCGTTAAAAAGAAACTTGCAAAAAATAATAAAGCTAAAATGGTAATTTATAATGCTTTGCCACGTAAAGAATACGAAAGAATTTTTATGTGTCAAACCGCAAAAGAAATTTGGGGTATTATATAATTACTTTATTAATCACTCATCAAGGTAATAATCAAGTCAAAGCTAACAAAATAGATCTTCTTGTTCAACAATATGAACAATTTATGATTCCGAAAGAGGAGTCAATAGATAATGCATTTGCTAAATTTAACACTATTATTACTAGTCTAAAAGCACTTGATGAAGGTTTTTCTAGCAAGAATTGTGTTAGGAAATTTCTTAGGGCATTACATCCAAAATGGCGCGCGAAAGTCACGGCGATTGAAGAATCAAAGAATCTAACAACCTTACCTCTTGACGAACTTATTGGAAACTTAAAAGTTTATGAAGAAGTAATAAAGAAAGATTTCGAAACGGTCAAAGGAAAGAAAGAACAAAGTAGATCTCTTGCATTAAAGGTGAAAAGGAAGTAAGTGATGAAGAATACTCAATCTTCGATGTGAATGACGAAGAGTATGCTATGGCCGTAAAGGAATTCAAGAAATTCTTCAAGAGACGAGGAAGACTTGTAAGACAACCACGAGGCGATAGAAAAAATTACAGAGAAGTAGAAAGATAGGTTAGAAAAGTGAAAGAAAATGTTTTTTTAGATGTGGAGATCCAAATCACCTCATAGGAGAATGATCAAAGCCCCAAGAACAAAACGATCAACAGAGCCATTTATTGGAGGATCTTGGAGTGATAGCGACGAAGATGAAGAGGAGAAGACAAAGGACGAAAAGTGCCTTATGGCTAAAGCTTCTAATGAGGTACTTTCCGAAACCGAATAATTTAGTGATAACCAATCATCATTAGACGAAAATGACTTAGATAGTGAATATAGTAGACTATGCAAAATAGGACTAAAAGTCATGGCTAAAAATAAAACTCTAAAACAAGCTAAAATAGAATTAGAGAATGAAATTCTAGAATTAAAAGGTAAGGAAGTAAATGAAGAATGCAAATTATGCCAAGATCTTAAGTTTAAAAATGAGAAGCTTAAAAAAGAAATATCTAGGCTAAATCAATTTAATGATAGTAGTCACTGACTTAAGAAAATAATAAGTTCTCAAAAACCTTCCGGAGATAAATCCGGTTTAGGATTTAATTTTACCAAAGGGTCACCTAGCGAAACCAAACAAATAAATTTTGTAAGAGCTCAAGAAGTCAAGTCAAATTAAAAATTGATAAAATCAAACCCAAACTCAAAACCAAAATTTATACTTATAAACAATACCAAAATTCCTATTGCAAGTGATGACGAGGTAAAATGTTTTTACAAACCTTGCTTAAAACCCGGAGTCGGATTTACTAAACGCTCAATGAGTCAAAAATACCTCCTCCGAAAGAAAAGAAAACTTTCATCCTACGTTCCAAAACACTCAACCTAGGAGAGACCCAAGGTAGACCAACATTACTCTAACACTAACACATAATGATAAATCATGCCACACCAACCCAAGCATTACTCAATGTGGAAGATGTTCACCGTGCCATGTGTTCGATCAAATCAAAACAGTTCGAAAACAAAATAACTTCGGACCTCATGAAACGATTGGTCCAAATGCTTAAATCATCATATCTTCCAAGGTTAATCATCTACAAGCATCCTTTGGCTCATCGTCAAACAAATTAAGAACTCATATATGAGTTTCCATAAATCCACATCCCTTTAAAACTCGCTCCCTTGAAGATTTTATAAAGTAATTTCTCTTAAAGCTAATGTAGTCTCACTCTCCAATTACGTAAATTATACTTAGTATTAGTGATAGATAGGAAATATGGTAGTCACTAGAAATGCCATTTGTTGGCTTTCTAGTTTTTAAAAAGAATTTGTTCATTAGGAACCATTCTTTCACATGGATTATCAATGAACCACTATAAAATGGAAGTCTTCTATGGTCATAGACGAAGAAAAATGAGTTAGTGGATAATAATTAACATAGAAGTACAATTAGTTTTGCATCAAAAAAGTCTTAAACCACTATGGATGAAACAAACTCCCTTCCACCTTGACGCTCACCTCAACTACATCTATCAACATCGCCTTGTTGAAGTATTTACTCCATTCCAATCTCTCATCCTCTACAATATCCATTCATCCCCTAAAAAACGTTATTGGTAATCTAAATCAAAGAACTCTTAGGTCGCAAGCTCAAGACAAAAGCAATTTCTTTTTCTTTATTTCAATAATAGAACCTAAAAATATAAATGAGGCATTAAAAGATGAAAATTGGATAATTGCCATGCAAGAGGAACTAAACCAATTTAAAACAATTGATGTTTGGGAACTAGTCCAAAATCTCATGGATATGACCATTATAGGAACAAAATGGGTATATAGAAATAAACTCGATGAAGAAAGTAAGTCCGTAGATAATACCAAATATAGAGGCATGATAGGTAGTTTATTATACTTAACGGAAAGTAGACAAGTGTTTGCCTTTGTGCACGCTTTCAAGAGGATTCCAAAACCTCTCACCTAGAAGCGGTTAAACGTATCTTCCGATACATTAAAGGCACTACGCATTTAGGATTATGGTATCCTAAGGGATCCGGCATAGAAACAATAGTGTATGTGGATTCGGATCATGCGGGAGATTACGTAGATCGCAAGAGCACTAGTGGTGTTTGCACGTTTATAGGATGTTGCCTAACATCTTATTTTTCGAAGAAGCAAACCGCTCTTGCCATCTCCACAACTGAAGCAGAATATGTAAGCGCCGGAAAGGCATGTCAACAAGCTCTATGGATGAAACAAGCTCTCATAGACTATGGCGTTAGGTTAGACAACATTCCAATAATGTGTGATAACAAACGGGCTATAGACTTAAGTACGAATCCCGTTCAACACCCACAAACAAAACACATTGAAATTCATTATCACTTCCATCGCGATAATGTTCAAAAAGGGAATATCTCTATAGAAAAGGTCTCATCGAAAGACAACATAGCCGATATTCTTACTAAACCACTTAAACGTGAGCCATTTAACTACTTACGTCTAGGTCTAGAAATGATGGAACAAATTAATTAAGTTTTTGGCATAATAAAGAAATGATAATATAACAACTCAGAATTTTCATCAACCTATTTTACTATGATCATAATTGTACGGGGAAATTTTTCGCTTTATTACATTACTTGCATTGTCAATATCTCAGTATATAAAGTAACTTGCATAACTAAAGTAGACGAGCTCACGCAACCTATCTATGACAATCCTGTCTTCATATATGTCAAGCAAATATCATAAAATGTTAAGTTAATATCTTAATATCCTTATTACAATGTACATTATTCCTATAATGTACCATTCACAACGTTATATCAAAACGGGCTTTAAACAGTTATCGTATACCTCTAAACCCTAAATTCCATGAAGGGTTAATATCTAAAGTGAATGTACAAGCTACTAAAGCATATATACAAGTAATATAATATTTCATTTGAAATATAAACTCCCTCCAAGTCAAGTACAAGTTTTCAAAGCACAATGTACAAGTCATTAAGCATGACATCTAGAATAGTCGTTTTACGTCCGTTTTCATTCTAATTTCTTCACCAGCACTTGTGTACAAGCTACTACACTCAATATAAAATGTGTAAACCCTAAATATTCTATTCATAAACTTTCATACACATTTTTACACTCAAAACCCTAATTTAAAACTCAAAAACCCTAACCCGAGCTAAATACTACACTATGACTCGTTTCTTCATTTTTATCCATTTTAAACCTCAACCAACACTCAAATAAGTTGTAATAACTTATTTTACAAATATGTCAATCCTATTTCATCATTATTTCATCATCTCATATCCTTTATACAAAAATTGAATCCGAGAAACCCTAAACATACCTAAATGGATCATTAGACTCGTTTACTTGTTTTTAACCATTTAAACCACCAACAATTAATCCAGTGCCATTGTAAAATCATGATATGAGTTTACAATCCATAATCTATCATTTTCCTAACAATGTATAAGAATTATAAGATAGAAAACCCTAATGAACCTATACGTGCCCTAATTTTGACCCGCGGCTTATTTACTCATTTTTGACCCATTTTAACTCAAACCACTTACCAACTCTTGATTATAATCCTTAATATATGTCCTAGAATCAGTAACCAAACATTCCTAATCAAGCTTACACGAAATACAAGCTTGAAAACTCAAGGAAACCCTAATCGAACTCATAATGACACGCGACCCATTTCTAGCTCATTTTAACCCATTTAAAACTCAAACCATGTGTAAGCACCTCCATGACCAACTACTTGACCCTCCTAAGCAGCTGACCCACCTACTTTAGCTTTCCTTTGGTCCAAATTGAAGCCACATGACCCCCTTGATGACTTATTTCAGCCGCAACATCATCTAAGGCCTCCAATACCTCCACTCTAGTTTCTAGACCTCCACACTCATAATCTAGACTTCACACATCATCTACTAGCATATAAACATGTCTAAGATTAGACAATGAAGCTTGCTTAACCTCCTTACCTCCATTCGCCTATAAATAGGAAGCAAAACCCTTCATTCATCTTCATCCCCCACTTCTTCTTTCTATAACCCAATTGAGAATAAGATATAAGGCGTACGAGTGGAAATACTACCCGAAACGACCCATTTCCACCATTTTTGCTTCTTGAAGCTCAAACCCAGATTCTAAGGATTATACTTCTGCTCCTACACTCTTATAATGTTCATATGATCATACATAAAATCTTGTTAAAGTTTCATAACTCAATTCATGCTCATTTTCCATTTTGATCCAAAACCGTACACCCGAAACCCTAATTTTATGTGTTTCTTAAAACTAAATGTTATACTGGCTAAATGTTTTTATAATGTATCCTAACATGCTTAATTAATGTTAAAATAACCACTCTATTAATTATTGAAGGAATTTGAACTTAAAACCAGTGCATTTTCGTTTTAAAACCCTAATTTAACCAGTTTTGCTTCCTAGCTTAACGAATTGTTATTTTAAACTTGCGTTGTGTTAAATCTTCATATTTTTGTTTATTATAACTTATAAATGTCTATTGAAATGTTAAAATAGGCTTGCATGGCAATTTGGACATGTTTTATAAATATTATCCATGCAAGGGGTATATATCGTAACTTTCAGAAACTTATAACTAAAAGGACTAAAAATATCATTTTATCAAAGTTATAACTACAGGGATCTATTATGTCACTTTCCAAAGTATAAGGTTTACTTTGTATATCTTTCAAAGTTGAAGGACCAAACTCGTAAAAGTGCAAACCCCAAGGGTATATTTTGCCATTTTTCATTCCTAAGGGTGTAAAATGTAACA
>BQNB010136774.1:0-17952 GCA_026074375.1 Tanacetum coccineum
AACTGAAATTTGAACTTAAATTATGTTAGGGGGCGCTAATAGCTTCGAGTCGACAGGTCGCACGTCCTGTAACTCTTAAAAATGAAGTTTTTATGGCTTCCGAAAGTTTAGAAATCAATAAAAACAAATTCTGCACTATATATTTTATACTTGCTGATGCGATTTACGTGAGCCGTTTTGGGCCCTTTCTGGTCCGAGTCGGCCTTCTGATAAAACTAAGAAGTTGTTTAGAATGACGTTTTACCTTTTCGCGAGGTTTCCTAAGTCTAAAAATTTGTAATGACGGGTCAAAAAGCTAGAGTGAAATCTGCGTTTTTCTATTTATTTAAATTGCATCAGACGTGATAAAAGGGCGTTTTCGTCCATTTTTGTCTAGTTTTGGGTCTCGGGTAAAACTAAAAAGTTGTTCAAAATGCTGTTTTACTTTCTCGAGAGGCTTGCGAAGTCTGAAAATGGTTAATTTTGGGTTAAAAACCAAAGGACAACCTAGAAAAGGCTTTGACTTAATAAAAGTCAAGTTTAGTAAAAAAAATTTTGTAAAGAGATCATTTGATGTGGTAAGAGTCTTATAAACATAAGAATGTTTAGACGAGAAATATTATACTTCATAGGTCGGGTTAGAACTTTTTGTCACCTCTAAAAATAGTAAGGTCGAAAATTAGTAACTTTCTAAAATTGGAAACTTTTTCTAAATAGAAATTAAACGGAAGGGTAAATAGTTCGTAAGCTTAAAGAAAAACACTTGAGATGTTATTATAAGATTTTTAAGGCACGGGTGTAGGATTCATAAGCACATTGATTAGGTATATGCAATTATATATAGATTATATATATATATATATATATATATATATATATATATATATATATATATATATATATATATGTACATATTATTTTTTATATGCAATTATGCATTTACGTGGTAATATTTAAAGCTTCTAATGACGCGCCACTTATATTTAGGTCGTGGTTGATTCGTTGGTGCTTATTCTCTTTATTTGATTTCCTGTCCGACTACTTCTACCTACGGTGAGTTCATAGCCCCACCTTTTCTCTTTCAATGGTTTTCATAAACTGTTTTCGGGGTGAGAATACATGCTCGTTTACTAAGCAAATTTATTGATTTCTACTACTTAAGCGTTACATGACTAATTTTACTAAAGCTTTTACTTGCTTACTACATGACTTTAATACATGGTTGTTTACTCATGAATTTACTAAAGCTTGATTTGCTTACTACATGATTTGAGATCACTGAATTCTTATATATGAAAACTAAGAGTTTTGAGCACATTACTTGTTTTACATTGGACACAAGTGTTTTTCAATTGTAAGTCCCCTTTGCCATTAAGTACCCTTTGCCTAAGTACCCTTTGCCATTAAGTCCCCTTTTCTATCATGAACCGTTAGTTACTAGCTGGGTAAACGCGAGTGTTGTGGATAGATCTATCGGGATTGACAATCCCCGTCTGGGCTGTGGTTTCTAGATAACCATTGACGCATTTAACATTTGAGGTATTTCGTAGGATGTTTGGCAGCATCTGTATTTCTTTTGGGGCACAAACCTCGAGTACTGGTTTGATTACATTTCATTACATGTTAAGGTTCGGTGTCATGAGCTTAGTGCAATAATATATGTTTTGGACTACTGAATTCGTTTCGTAGTCTACTATTACTTAAATCTTGTGGTCCACTATTGAACATTACTTGATTTATAGAATCACTACTGGGATTTTGGAAATAATACTTTGAAATGTTGTAACGCTACTTTTCTTTCAGAAATATTACTTGAATTATTTCAACACTGCTTTTACTTAAACCTATGAATTCACCAACATTATTGTTGACGTTTTTGCATGTATTTTCTCAGGTTATTATATTGCTAGCTGTGCATTGGGAGCTTTCGAGTCGCGTGGATATATTTTTGAAGGCTTTACTATTTGAGTACCATTCAACAAATGTTTTAAAAATGTTTTCTATTACATTACAAATGGGACCTGTTGTAACTCTGATATTTTATAAAAAATTTCAAATGGTTGACTTTTCAAAACGTCTCACTTAGAGTCGTTTTCTGTAACTTGTGTGTATGAACTATGAAGTAGCACCCCAAGTGGTATTCCGCTGCGTTGTTGAAATTTTAGGGGTGTTATAGAGTGGTATCAGAGCTCAAGTTATAGCGAACCAGGTCGTTTTCAAAACCTGGACTATAACTGTTTTCAAAATTTTTTAAGAGTCTTTCACCATTGTCCGATATCCGCGCTTGCTTGCTCCCAGGTAACTTATATGCTCTCTTTTGCATCCCTATTGCTATTACATGAATAATGATTATATAACACTTGGTTATAATTTCGCTCTCTTACGTCTATCTTATGACGTCTTATTATTTACCTTATATCGATCCGTTATATAAATATTGATCACTCTGATTTTCGCGTACTTCCTGATTTCTCATTTACTCCCTTAAGCGTTGATACTGGTATTATATAAGGATACCTATACATATGGGCTATTTTCTTTTTGATCTCTTACGATTAACTTCAAAAAAAAATTTCGCGACCTTACCTTATTCTCTTTTGATGATATCGAAATTCGGCGTAGTTTGTTAATTCCACTAGTTATTTTAACATTCGACTCCAAGTTTGAACACTCTTCTTATGCTTTTGAATCGCATATGTGATTTCGAAATCCATCGTTTTGAAGTCTACCAGTTGATGGAAATATGACTTAAACTCGTCACCTCGGATCGTGCTGCCTTTTGGCACTTACCTTTGGAATCGTGTTGGACTAACGTTCTCAGTATTATTCTCAATTACTTCTTATGAGTTGAAAGTATCGGGCGCCAAGGTGACTCCTTCTTCTCAACGTAACCGGTGATTTGATCTTAGTGCTTTGTTGTGACAATGCTTTAAGTAGGCTAATTTTATAATTTCTTATTGAAATGAATTGAGACGCCTCTTCATATGAATGAGAAAATTTATAAATCACTGATCCATGAATTTTTATTTTATATACATGGATTGGGCGCATTTGGAGTAAATAATAGATTTTAATTGGCGTCGGGTTTAGTGTATGGCATTCGTACGAATAACTTTATTTTGATTTGTAATCCGTTTGTACGAATAATTCCTTTTCTTCGTTCATCTAATCATTATCGTTATTACCTTCATACGAATGAGTCTTTAGACTTCCTTCAGTTTGTAATTTGTTCATTTGATTATTTCCAAATGTGTATCCGACATGGCGTGCATCTCTTTTAACAAGTAATACACCCGTACGAATCATTTATTGTCTTTACTCCTCAAATCGCTATCATTATTGATGTTGTACAAATGGCTATTTTAACTTCTTTCGACCCGTAATATGTTATATCTGTAACACCCCCGAAAATCAACAACGCAGCGGATATACCACTTGGGGTGCTACTTCATAGTTCATACACACAAGTTACAGAAAACGACCTCAAAATAGACGTTTAATAAAATGTCACATTCGATTTAAATAAATCAAAGTAAATTCAGGTCCCAATAATTTCCTTTTTAACAAAAGTTACAAGAGTGACTCATTGTTATTTATAGAAAATGGATTATCGAATGTGAGAAAAACCAAGCTTTATAATATTTTGATTTCCGCCTCATCTAAATGCTCTCATTGCTCAGCTAACAAATAATAACATGATGTAAAATACATGTAAAACGTCAACAATAATGTTGGTGAATTCATAGGTTTAAGTAAAAGCAGTGTTGAAATAATTCAAGTAATATTTCTGAAAGAAAAGTAGCGTTACAACATTTCAAAGTATTATTTCCAAAATCCTAGTAGTGATTCAATAAATCAGTAATGCAAGAGTGGGACCATAAAGAATTTATGTAATAGTAGGCTACGAAAAAAATCAGTAGTACGATAACTTGTATTATTGCACTAAGCTCATGACACTGAACCTTAACCTAATCAAATGTAATCAAACCAGTACTCGAGGTTTGTACCCCAAAAGAATTTATAGATGCCTTGCAAACATCCTAGGATATACCCTCAAATGTTTAAATGCATCAATGGTTATCTAGAAAGATAACACAGACCCAGGACGGCGAATTGTCTATCCGATAGATCTATCCACAAACTTCGTCGGTTTTACGCCAACTAGTAACTACGGTTCATGATAGAAATAGGGAACTTAATGGCAAATTGGTACTTAGGGCAATAAATATGATCTGGATTACACATACAGTTGAAAAACACTTGTGTCTATGTAAAACATAGTAATGTGGTCAAATAACTCTCAATTTTCATATATAGATGGATTCAGGGATCTCCAAATCTGTAGTAACCAAATCAAGCTTTAGTAAATTCATGAGTAAACAACCATGTATTAAAGTCATGTAGTAAGCAAGTAAAAGCTTTAGTAAAATTAGTCATGTAACACTTAAGTAGTAGAAATCAATAAATTTGCTTAGTAAACGAGCATGTATTCTCACTCCGAAAACAGTGTATGAAAACCATTAAAAGAGAAAAAGTGGGGCTATGAACTCACCTTGTGCGAAACGGCAAAATCAACGATATAGTAGCTGAAGTAAATCAAACACCCTAAGTGCAACCTAAAATAAAAAACGCAACTTAGCAAAATATATAACTAACACTCAGACAAATGAGAATGAAATAAAAGAAAATTTGTATAAAACATTTTTCTTTAACCGAAACAAGTATGGCATTGCGTCCTAAATTTATAGGTCGAAATTCCCCAAAACACAAGTCCTATTCTGAATTTATATTACTTCTAAGACATGTCTTAAGTTTACATCTTAACCAATAATTTCTACAAGTGCCCACGCTAGTTTTACGTCTAACTATTTCGTTATTTACCAAAATTCTAAAATTTACCCATCTTAGAAAGCGCATAATTCAAAATCCGTAATTGATAAAAATATTAGGTTCTCGCGTACAGAGAAACTTATAAATCTAGTTTCCAGAAATGTAGGCCCCACTGCCCAGAAATTTCAAAAACTTGGGTGAAATTACTATTTTACCCTCTAATACTGACACAGAACGGAAGCGTGCTATAAACCCTAACTAGGGTTCAAGACGAATCACAAAGGGATAAAAGACTTAAAGTCTTGAAATCTTATTGATAATTGAATATTGAATATTGAATGACTAAACAATGAACCCAAGCCCTATATTTATAGGAGAACTAAACTTGGGGAAAAAGATAACCAGGATTTCCTAGAATAAACAAAATAAGGAAACAAAATAAAAGACAATAATAAAAATATGGAAACCATATTTTTATTATTAATAAAAGTCAATAATCAAATTATGGAAACCATATTTTGTTATTAATTTTTTTGTTATCTTGCCACGCTCTAGGTGCTCCATATATTCCTCGGCAAGCTCATTAATCGTGTCCTCATCAAATACAAATGCAGAATATTTTCTAAAATTTACTGCTTCACCATTTTTAGTATATCTCATAAACCATACATCCGATGAGGATGAGACACACGGAAAAATTTAAGTTGACTTGATATCTAGAAGCTACAGTTTTACATATTTAGGTGTTAGTATACAAAATTTTGGACTTATTAAGGTTTCAAATTCAGGTTGCGCAAAATGACCCGTTTTAGTAAAATGATGATTTCTCATCCATCCGAAATGGTTAACACTCCATCAAACGGCTATGTGTACCTAAGACATGTAGCTAGTTCACCATTGATTTTCCCAGAACTCCCCAAGCCAAAAATCTTTCTATATTCACTAATCTATCTAACTTTTCAAAACAGTCCCAAAGCAAGTGTGACAAACTTTTGTAGCTTACGAAAACAGACGCATTTTGAAATCTACGGATGCTATTAAAGTGAGACCAGTTGAAGGTGGTGCCTATAAGTGTCCTCTACAGGTACCATGATTTCCTTTCAAAGAGTTTTCACAAAAAACATGGAGTTAAGCTCCATTTCCTAACACTAGATCTGATTCGACTGGTTTTAGTAAATCGGTCGTATCTCACTCAGCCGGAAGAGATACGGCTCTATCAATCACCTCATGTACTTAAAACCGCTTTATCTACATCCTCATCAAACTTTTATCTGGACTTACATGCCAAAAAAAATTCGTGAACTTCTCAACAACCTGCTATCCAAACAGTCCTAAGTCAATTTCAAAATATAGACAAACAATGTTTTTATCCATCATAAATCCTATTTGCTTGTGCCACATAATTATTCCACACTCTCAAGAACATCAAAAATATAATTATTTCCAGAATAAAGATCCAAAATGCATGGCCAAATCAAAGAAGAAAATAAATTTCAAGAATCACAAGACAAAAATTACAGATTAGATTAAAACCTAGCGAATCAAACACAAACACCCTTTTGGGTAGTTGGCTGATTTTTGGACCAAAGAGGACCCAAACCAAATCAAAACTTGTTTCTAACCTTTCAAATATTAATTATTCACTTGTTTTAACTAAACCCCATAAAAAACTTCAATAAAAATCTCCATGGAAACCCTCTAAACTCTTCGATTCGAATCCACACAAAACTTTGCAATGTGTTAAGGAGGATGGTGTGATGAGAATATGATATGAAATTTTTTGGGAGATGGTGGGTGGTGGGGATTTTCTGGCAGCATGGGGTGAGAAGGAGGAAGATGAGATCTATTTTTATGGAAAATGTGTGTGAGTGTGTTTGTGTGTGCATCATTGGGCTGATCATTTTTGGCTTAATACATTATTTTTTTATATGCAATTATGCATTTACGTGGTAATATTTAAAGCTTCTAATGACGCGCCACTTATATTTAGGTCGTGGTTGATTCGTTGGTGCTTATTCTCTTTATTTGATTTCCTGTCCGACTACTTCTACCTACGGTGAGTTCATAGCCCCACCTTTTCTCTTTTAATGGTTTTCATAAACTGTTTTCGGGGTGAGAATACATGCTCGTTTACTAAGAAAATTTATTGATTTCTACTACTTAAGCGTTACATGACTAATTTTACTAAAGCTTTTACTTGCTTACTACATGACTTTAATACATGGTTGTTTACTCATGAATTTACTAAAGCTTGATTTGCTTACTACATGATTTGAGATCACTGAATTCTTATATATGAAAACTGAGAGTTTTGAGCACATTACTTGTTTTACATTGGACACAAGTGTTTTTCAATTGTATGCTATTCCAGATCATATTATTGCCTAAGTACCCTTTGCCATTAAGTCCCCTTTTCTATCATGAACCGTTAGTTACTAGCTGGGTAAACGCGAGTGTTGTGGATAGATCTATCGGGATTGACAATCCCCGTCTGGGCTGTGGTTTCTAGATAACCATTGACGCATTTAACATTTGAGGTATTTCGTAGGATGTTTGGCAGCATCTGTATTTCTTTTGGGGCACAAACCTCGAGTACTGGTTTGATTACATTTCATTACATGTTAAGGTTCGGTGTCATGAGCTTAGTGCAATAATACATGTTTTGGACTACTGAATTTGTTTCGTAGTCTACTATTACTTAAATCTTGTGGTCCACTATTGAACATTACTTGATTTATTGAATCACTACTGGGATTTTGGAAATAATACTTTGAAATGTTGTAACGCTACTTTTCTTTCAGAAATATTACTTGAATTATTTCAACACTGCTTTTACTTAAACCTATGAATTCACCAACATTATTGTTGACGTTTTACATGTATTTTCTCAGGTTGTTATTTTGCTAGCTGAGCATTGGGAGCATTTGGATGTGCGGATATCAAAATTTTAAAGGCTTGGTTTTTCTTCACATTCGATAATCATTTTTCTTTAAATATACAAATGAGTCATGTTTAAACTCTTGTAACTTTTGTTAAAAAGGAAATTATTGGGACCTGAATTTACTCTGATTTATTTAAATCGAATGTGACATTTTATTAAACGTCTCTTTTGAGGTCGTTTTCTGTAACTTGTGTGTATGAACTATGAAGTAGCACCCCAAGTGGTATATCCGCTGCGTTGTTGATTTTTGGGGGTGTTACAGATTGGTATCAGAGCACTGGTTATAGAGAACTAGGTCGTTTTCAAAACCTAAACTATAACCGTTTTTTGAAAAAATTTAAGAGTCATTCACCATTGTCCGATATCCGTGCGCGCTTGCTCCCAGGTAACTTATATGCTCTCTTTTGCATCCCTATTGCTGTTACATTAATAATTAGTATATAATACTTGGTTATGATTTCACCCTCCTACGTCTATCTTATGACGCCATACTATTTACCTTATATCGGTCGATTATATATATATTGACCACTCCGATTATCGCGTACTTCCTGTTTTTACTTTTGTCTATTTTTGGAACTTTTGAGTAAAGTTAGTGTGAAGTCGAATAAATTATTAGCTTGAGGTCTGTGACCATAGTACTTTGTTGGGTAAGTCAACATACAAGGTGTATGTGGGGATTTGGATGGAACGCCAACTCTTTCGGATGGCCGAGATACGACCAAAACCGTAGAAACAAACTTAGAATGTACCTAAAAATTACTAGACAGATTGTTTGGCTTGTAACGAATAATTTTTGAACTAAATACTACTGGGTTTTTACATGGGTGAAGGTTACAACATATGAGGAGCATGTGGTTCTTTGGATAGAGTCTTAATCATTCCGGATGAATGAGTTACGACCAAAGTGGTGAAACTAACTAGAAATTGTACCCATAGTTTCAAATGAATTTATGTGTAGATGTTTTCATATTAAGTACTCATTTTTCAAGCTAAACCTGTAGGAATTAGATAAACTTAGACATGGGCTTTTGTTTCGGGTCAAACGGAGTTATAAAATGAGAATTATGCTAAAAATGGTGAGCAAGAAAACGTTTTAAATAATCAGATTTGGCACATGAGGGAAAAATGATAATTCCATTTAGGATCTGAACATTTTGAATTAAAGCTCTTGTAGTCTTAGTAAACTAGAGTCTAATGGCCTGTGTGTGGCGAAATTATGACCAAAATGGTTAAAGTAACAAAAATTTGTGCCCAGAATTTCAAATTAATTTATGACCAGAATTTTTCATACTAAGTGCCCCATTTTCAATATCAAACCTGTATAATTTAGATAAACTTAAACATGGGCTTTTGTTTGGTGTCAACCCCCCCCCCCCCCCCACCCCCCTCCCCCCACCCCACTCCCCCCCCCCCCCCCCCCCTCCCCCCCCACTCCCCCCCCCCCCCCCACCCCCCCCACCCCCTCTCCCTCCCACCCAACTGCGATTTAAAAGTAGGAATTACAACGCTAAAAACGGTGGAACAGAAAACGTTTGATCTGGCTTATGAGGTAAAACAATAATTTGACTTCAGGACCTGAACACTTTGAGTTATTATCATTGTAACTCTTAGTAAATTAGTGTCTTACATACTTGTTTGAAAGCGAAAACCTTCATTTTATACCTATTATGGATTTTATGTTAAGGTATATTAAGTCCGGGCAATGGAAAAAAATCGTTATGTGAAAATAATTACTACCATGTGTTATATAGTACTATAGTACGTCATAATAAGTTCTTTTACTTTAATATTTTATGAGCGATGTGTTGATCTCAGAAATATTTACGCAATTTTACTTTACTTCCTTTTGACGATATTGGCATTCAGTGTATTTTGTCAAATCCATTAGTTATTTTATTGTTCGACTCCAAGTCCGAACACTCTTCTGATGCTTTTGAATCGCGTATGTTGTGTTTGTAATCCATAGTTTTTGAAATCTCCCAATTGATGGGAGTACGGATTTATCTTGTTATCTCAGATCGTGCTGTATTTTGGCACATACCTTGAATGACGATTTGACTCTAACGCTTATTACTCTTTTTGTTACTTCTTATGTTTTTGAAGAATCATGCCGTCAATTAGACACTTATTTTACTTAATGTGGCTTTTGGTCTTGTTTTGATATTGTGTTTTGTGTCGGCCATGCTTAAGTAGGATGATTTATAATCGTCTTATTGAAATGAATTAGGACGCTTCTTCATTTGAATAAGGAAATTATAAACCGCCGAACCATAAGTTCATAATTCTTCACTTACATGGATTGGGACGCCTCTTTATGTAAGTGACGAATTATGAATGAATGGGCTTATGTGTATCCGACATAGCGTCGTTTGTCTGTACAAATCATTCTTTGGGCTATGAACTTCTTTAGACTCGTAGTTTGTTATATGGATTTTCCGAATGTGTATCAACCATCGCAAACCATATAGAGATAAGTCGAATAGAGCACCGGGACGGCGCTCTCTTTAAGGAGGGTGGAATGTAACAACCCGAGTTTCGCGACGCGTACGAACACTGCGTATTCGGACGTAGTTACATATTATTTCTGGAGTTTCCGTGAACGAGCATCGACATTTTAAATTTTATTTGTCGAAAATAAATATTTTCGTATTTTATTACGAATAATTTTGAGAAACTTTGATAATTTTTATTTTTGACGTTTCGCGAGTCAGCGTTTGACCGCGCGACCGTTAACCGTCTTGATCATCGTAAAAATTTACGACGCGTCTCGTTATTATTTTTATGATCGTAAATTATTATTTTTGCGAACCGTGTCGTCTTTGTTCCTTGTTCGAGCCAAACTCGCGTTTTAAAAGTGTACACATTTTTATTAAATGTTTTAAAAACAAAAAAAAATGTGATGGAAATAAAAATGGTCTCGGAAGTGTAAGCCCGAGTCACGGTTGTCGGTTTTTATTTACATAAAAGTATGGTGTGTCAAAAATATAAAGATAAAAGGAGGGGAGGACTATTTTTGCCAAAAGCTCAAAATAAGGAACTATATAAATGGAATTTACTTCTATTTTCTTCATTTTATAACACAAAAATACACACACTTTCTCTCTAGCTCCACCACCACCACCGGAAAACTTTTCCGGTCACCGGAAACCGTCATCGTCGCCGTCGGCCGCCGGTTACCGCCGCCGGAAACCGCCGTGGTCGCCGGAAAAATTACATGCAACCCGAACAACTTATATTTTCCGAATCCCCTCGTTATTTTCTACGTTTTCCACTAAAAATATATAACATGCAATTGATATTTTCTTGTTTTGGATTGGTTAGAGTTTGTCGAAATGGGTGGATAATTAACAATAGCATTTGGTGATAAAAAAAAAATATAAACATTGTAGCATGTGGGTTTTAGTTAACAGTTTGTGTTTTGTGTATTGGGTCGGTTCGAAACCGTCGCTAAGGCGAGGAGGAAAGGCGAGTCGAGGTTTTTGCCGATCAGGCTTATTAAGCCTTGGTGAGTATTTTTAATACTAGGTTACTTTTATTTTTAAGATTCGATCGGATTATAAATATTTGCATGTGATGAAATCCGAGGAACTTGCGCTAGACTAGTGGTGATATTGAATGATTTGAGCGATAAGGGATTATCGTGTATAGGTTATTTTAGATATGTTGTGAATAAATTTTTGGTCAAAAAATAGTTTTTGACGCGTTTCGTAAAAGTTAAATTTCGGACAGCAGCTTTGACACGAATTTCAAGGTCCGAGATTTTATAAAAATTGATTTTTGATTTAGGAATATGAAAGAGCTTATTTTTATGTTCGTTTCGGTAATTCGAACGTCCCGTAACTCTTAATAACGAAGAAGTTATGGCCAAAAGAAGTTTGAATTTTTATAAATTTTGTTTAAGCTATTTTATAGAAATAATATGTTCTGTCTGATTTTCAAATAGGGCGTTTTTAAGCTCTTTCGTGTCCAATTTCAGCCTTCCCGGCGAAAACGATGTTTGTCCGGTATGACTTTTTCTATAATATCTCTTTTGGTCAAAGTCCGAAAAATGTGACTATAGCAGTCAAACCGATGGTCAAAAATGTTGCGTTTTATTAAAAATGTCAAGTTCCAGCAGTTTCTTGCGGGCGTTTGGTCATTTTCCTGTGTACGAGTTTGGGTCTTGATAAACAACACTAAAAAGTTGTCCGGAATATCGTTTTGCATAAAATTTCTTCTTTGACCGAGTCGTGAAAATGTTGATTTAGAGGGTCGTTGGCGCGGGTCAGATTTGGGTTAAAGATAAATTAACGTTTAAAAGCAAAGAAAGTCAAATGTTGATTTAAAATTGTCAACGGTTAATACATGACTTATTTGAAGTTCAAAAATTAAACATAATAAACGCTAGTATTTTTACGAGTTATAACAGTTAGACCTTAACGAGTATTGTGATGGATAAAATTTCTATAAAATAGTACTTTTGGTATATACGGGAATAATCCTCGATATGGGAAATTAATAACCCAAATTGAATGTCGAATTTTCGACGAGGTAAATAAAATATTTTTACAAAATATAATTGGATGCCGAGACTTACAAAAATCTGGTAACTTTCCAAAATGTGGTAACTTTCCTAAAATTAGATAAAGTTTCCTATATAAACAGTAAGTATTCGCTTATGCATGTATGATAGTATAAATAAAAGAGACGATCAGCAACCTAAGATTGTGGGATTTTAGGATCTAAGGGCGCAAGTGTTCTCTATACTCATGTGTATTTTATACGATTTCCTATCGTTGCGGTTGTACGCAATCATTACCTGGTCTACTTTTATTACTATAGTAACCGAGCGACAGTTAATTATAGAGGTCCGCGGTCGAGTTCGTTATTCGGTGACGCATTGTGATTGATTGATTATTGATTGTGGTCTTCATTCAAGGTGAGTTCATAGGCCCCAATTCCTTTGGCTCTTTTTAATGGTTTTTCGTAGACTATTTCGGGGTGAGAATACATGCTTGTTTTACTAAGTAAAATGTTTCTTTTACTAATTAAGCGTTAATGAATAGTTTTCTCAATAAAGACTTTGGCTTGTATTTAACATGTTTTGATACATGTTTGATAATATGGTGGTTTACTATGGGAATTTTTGAAGTTAGAATTGCTTTACTAAAATGTTTTTGAGAACATTGATTTATTATTTTCAAAACCGTAGTTTTGAACAATACTTGTTTGAATTGACTACAGATGCTGCTTGAAGGGTATTGCTTGTCCGATTATGAGATTAATCGCATGAGTGATATTGCCAAATGTCCCAGAATCTTGAAAACCGTTTATTTGCCCTATTGTGGGGGATAGCGCTAATACATTTCAAATAGGATCTATTGGGTTGACTACCCCGTAGAGGGTATGGATCAGTTGACATACTTGAAACCCTCCCATGTATAGGACCGTTTTGTATTGAGAGGTAGGTATCGGGAATTGTACCTTGTATGGGGCAAAAATTTCTTGAGCTATCGGCAAAGATATATGCCGTGTCAAGGCCGTCGGTGTCATCGGGCTTCATGGCTAGATAATGGTGGAATATGGTATTTAGCAAATACCTTGATGTATTGATGTTGGTTGTACTAAATGCTTCGTGGTTCCATTACTAAATATTACTATGTTATGAAATCCCTATTTGGATTTTATGGAAATTAATGCTTTGAAAGGTTGTAATACGCTACTTTTCTTAAGGAAAATCATTTGAATTATTTTCAATGCTGGTTTTTGCTAAAAAACTCTATGAATTCACAAACATTATTGTTGAAGTTTTTGATTGTATTTTTCATGTTTATTATCTTGCTTGACTGAGCATTGGGACGCATTCGAGACGCGTGGATATCAAAAACTATACGGACTTGTGTTTTATTTCCACTTCGATACAATGTTTTCTTTAAATATACAAGATGATGTCACGTTTGAACTCAGTAAATCTTGTTAAATTATAAATTATTTGGGCCTGGATTTTAATCGGATATTTATTCTAAAATCGTAATGTGACTTTTTATTAAAACGTTCTCTTTTGGGTCAGTTTTCTGTACTTGTGTCGTATGAAACTATGAAGTAGAAACCCCATATTTGTTCCGCTGGTCTTCTGTCCGAGGAAAATGGGGGTGTTTATAATATGGATCGCCAGTCCATTGTTCATCAACCAAAATATGAATACCACAGAAAGAAAAATCATGTCATCTCCAGCTCAAAAGAATTGTAATCATGTTGGTCTTTCCAAAATCTCATCATCCTCATTTCAGGCTACATACAGGGTGTGAATTCTCCCCACAAGCATAAGATCAAAACCTTTCTTGTGCTGAGATCGGTTTAGATTCTCTCCCTTAACTAACCTGAACAGTTGTTCTACATCCATTATGTCAAAATCTTTGAACGCAATGTTCAACTTAGTATCTTTATTTTACTTGGAGACTTCAATCACCCTTATGACTTCGATTAGTACATGAAGGTTTATGTCATACACAACTGTCTTCCAATATACAATAGGAAACTTAGTTGTTAAGGATTCAATCTCTATGGTCTCCCCTTCCCCCCTTTTCTCGTTACTACAGCAGAAATCCCTTTGTGTCATTTTTCTCAATCATCTTCTAATTTGTCTCTCTTCTTATGTTGTTTTCCTAGGAAGGGACTTCTTCCTCTTTGCTGTGGTTCTTTGGGAACTTATTCCTTTTTCTTTGCATGTAACAGCTTTTTACTTTCATAATCTTTCTGGGACTTTTCTTTCTCAGGAGATCTTTTGTTTTACTGTGCATTCTCTGCGTCCAAAGGCACAAACTTTTGAATTAAAGTCAAGCTTTCAAAAAATAGGCCTTACTTCTATTGTAAGACATCCCTTTGAAGTTCAGTCATATTAAAATTACCTTGGATCTTCAAATACTTAAACAATGTTTCCTTCTAGCTTGGGCAATTGATCTTAGGCATTCCAATTGAGAGATTGATATCTAAGGACGGAAGGTTCTCATTCACAGTCCCACTTCTTTGTAGCCTTTAGCTTCATCCATAACTCTCTTTACTTATCTTTCATCAATTGTCTTAGCCAATCTTGCATGCTCTAGGCAATTTGGCAACTCTTTGTTCCTATGCCTTGCATTCTGTTCTTCAATCCTAATTGCTTCAGCAAAATTTATTCTTTCTTGATCAAGCTCTTTTGGGATTTCTTCTTGGGATCTTCATCTGTAATTATACCTTTTCCCTTATCTTTTCTTTTCTCTGCACTTGTTTCTTGAGTAAGTAGCCGTTTCTCCAGCAGTAATACTGCTGTTATCGCCAGCTAAGTACTAACTGGGAGGAACTTCTTCACTCAGCAGTATCTTTCTCTTCTTGCAAGCAGTTAGTACTAATTTCATCATCTGCATTTCCCACTTGCCCTCTTGTCAGGATGACTATCAGTTGGAAGTTATTTTTGTATAAAAAAGTTCAGTTTCAGTGCTTGCTTTTTTCTTGACCTCCGTCCATCTCTTTATATACCTTCTTTAGAGGAAACTTCCTCCCCTGTTTGAAGAATCATTCTTGCTAGCATATGAAAGAACAAGCTGAATGTCTTCTTGCTACCTTCCCAACCTTTTATTCATACTCTTGTATCTTGACCCTTAATATAGCTTAGTGTACCTATTATTGTTTTGATCTCACTGTATCACATTTTCCCGCAAAAATAGCAAAAATTTCAAAGTTTTTTAAATTTGAAAAGTTTTTGTTTAATTTGTAGAAAATTATAAATAAATAATAATATAAAAAATTAATAAGTGTTTTTGTCACAATTGTGACTTTTTGCTGCGGTAACGATAAGAGTAATTTTTGACTCCGAATCGAGCGTGTTGAACTCTAGCTTGTTCCTAAACTTTTAGGTAAGCGTTCGCTTAAGTAATTCGCGACGAAAACGAAAAAATGATAGAGTTGTAAGTATGAGTTGGATGACTAAAATAAACAAAGATTATTGGTAATCTTAAGAGCCTCATCGTATGTTATTGTTGCTGTTTTTCTTTTTAAGCTCTTAACCGAATTTAAATTTACGTGCTGGTTTTGCGAGATTCAAACTTAACATCAACATTTATTATGTAATGTATTAGTCAAAAAATTTTAGTCGTATGTTCAAAATTTATCTTGATTTTTCACCATAAAAGAAGTCTTCTTTAAAAAAAATGATAAAAAAAAAAATATAATAATAAAAGCTATGGGTTGATAAAAGTTTACAACCTCTTGCCGGCTCACAACCGATGTGGTAGTCTTCTAAAGAAAGCCCATAGTAAGAATAAAGATCTGAGACTGATAAAAGTTTGCTGCATCTTGCCGGCTCACAACCGATGTTGCAGCCTTCTAAAAGGTCGAGGGTTATAATTGCATAAATGTCTAGATAATTAATTAAATTAATAATTGACTTCTTTTGTAAATTCAATATGCTTGGCACTTTGACTACTCTATTCCATAAGTTATGATATATTTCGGGAAACTGTGAGTTGGTTGAAACTAAGGTCTGTGTGAGGTCCCGATACTTAGTCTCTGGTGGGGTGTCAAACAATGCACTGGTCTATGCTCGCCGCCATAGCCGCAAGGTTGGCGATTGTGCGAGATGAAAGTCGCTACATTGGGATGACTTCGCATGTAAATCATTATTCTTAACGGCTAGAACGTAAAGCATAGTATGTTGCAAAAAGTTGATGCATGGTTGAAATTCAAGATAGCACACTCACTTAAGATATAATAAATGTCGGGAGTAAAAAGTTTACAAGTTACAAATATGAGTAGTGTTAGCATTCTTACTGATATTTTCCTGTGATTTTGTTTTAAGCTTGGTTTGGATAAGTGAAAAGTTGGGAACGATGAATTTATCCTTTTTGGGGCTTTCTCGGATTCGAAATGCATCTTGTTCTATGATCCCTAACAGTTATGGAAATAACAAAAGTCAAAATTATCTCAATTCTATTTAAAAAAATGAAAAAGAGGTTTTAGAAAATGGGAAATATGGGTGTTTTATAACTTGTGATCTTTTAAGCCTTCTCTATAAAAATCTTTGCTACTTTTCAAAGGTTTAGTTTGGGGAAGTTTCGAGTTATTTGGTTATAAGGCATGTAATATTGCGTGAGGACACGCAATCGTTTAGTTTAGGGAATTTTGATATGTGTGAAAACACATATCTATTTTATATCAAAATAAACCCAATAAAGACCAAAAACATGATAAAAATGGCAAAGATATGCTTGTTTTTGTGTTTTGTATGTGCAGGTACGGATAAAGCAAAAACCACAGGAAAACGGTTAAAACCGGGCAAACACGAACACAAGAACGGAAGAGCACGCAAAAAGCCAGGAGAAAGTTATCAAAGTCAAGCCCTAGTCAACCTTCAGTCAACTTGGTCAACAAAAGTCAAGACAAAAACTCCAAAATCCCAATTCAATCTCTCAAAAATCACCAAATTACAAAAAATTACCCTTGGAGCACTAACGGTGTTAACTTCTATTAATAGAAGTTAACACCCGTTACTTTCTTTATAACAAAACATAAATCCAAGCCCAAAACCCACCATACCTGACCCATTCTTTTTTATCATACCCAAGTCAACACCCGGGTCAAATAATCAAACGCACCCTTTATTAAGTTAAAAAGGGGCGGGAGAAACAGTTTTACTGTTCATCTCCTTCCCCAATTAACCACAGGTAAAAACCATGGGGCAAATAACAATTGGGGGCCAAAAAGGACAATTCAGGTGTTAAAGTACACCTTGGCAGCAATATACATCATTCATGAGCCCTCATTGGTCAATTCCATCAAAGGAATGACACGTCGGATTGAAGAAAGCACAAGGAAATGTTGGGATTTGTACTTAAGGTACTCACAAAGAAAGCACAAAGGTGTCACATCACGGATTGCCACGCTGGCAATCCGTGTGAGACAATCTAATCCAACGGTATGCGAGATGGATCCAATGATTGAAGAAATGATCAAGGGACAAGATTGAGAGGAGGTCTAACAAACTTTGGGGCCTAGAAGCTTCCCTGGTGGCTATAAATACGAGCACACTCTCACACACACAAGATGTTAGATAGTTTTTTACAATTTTCAGCTTATTAAGTTTATGTAACTTTTCTTTCAAAAATGTTTTAGTTAATGATCTCTCAATGTAATGTTTTATTTCAAGTATTGTAATCAGTTGTTTTCCAATTAATAAAAAGTTTCTT
>BQNB010136776.1:0-14961 GCA_026074375.1 Tanacetum coccineum
AACTTTTACAGTTTAAGAGCAAACGCGTAAAACCCTAAAAATAAATTGTGCATTACATAATGTCATACAATGACCTAAGTTATGAGGTGTTATATATCCTTTGCACCTCGTGCATCATTGACCTGAGAAAAACATGCTTAAAACGTCAACATAAAGTTGGTGAATTCATAGGTTTATTGTAAATGAAATGTAGGACCGTAAGATTTTCAAGTGTATGATATTGCAACATATGCAAATATCACAAATGTGATTACGTTTCCCTAAGCTCATGACACCGAAGCTCGACATATATGAATGCAATATAAATATTGCCACATTGCCCGTGATGATGTTCTAACCCGCAACATCTAAATCTGACATGGTATACATCCGTTGGTTCGCTCCGTGACACCAGTGAGAGCTACTCACCCGAATGGGGATGTCAACCCCAATAGATCTATTTATAACATTCGCGCTCACACAAAGTAATTGACAGTTCATGATAATGGGCTCAAAGGGTTATCGCTACTTAGGCAAACACGTAATCATGATAAAATGTACACTTACATCCAATTTGTAAAACAAAGCATGTTTCTCACCCCAAAAGATATAAAACATTTATCCAAAACGAGTAAAAGTGGGGCTATGAACTCACTTTTAGTAACGATAATGTAGAAGCAAGGCAGTAGCACGAAAAACGATGAAAAAGGCTTTATCCGCAACCTATGAATAAATAATACATATTCACTAAACGGAAAAATAATAATATAAATTCTTGCAATCTTGTCCCTAGTATGTGCTTGAATATACTTGAATTAATGATATTGAAAAGCGAGTTTCTCATTTTAAAATAGTCAACTTTATCGAGTCAACGTGGTCAAACCGTAAGTATATAATTTATGACTTTGGACTTTTAAGAAACTAGGTTGTACATACTTTAAATTATTAGTTTGGGTTGGCCCTTGGTTTGGTCCCTAAGTGCGTTAAATAATTAGATGAAACATTAACGTTTTCCTTTTGAATTAAACTTATAATTTACTAAGTTTTAACATAAGGTGTAGTAGAGTTTTACAACTAGATTCTGCCTTTGTTATTTGACTATATGGAAAAGTAAAAACATATTTGTAATCTTAGTTAGGTCATCTACAATAGTCGTTAAGTGAACTTTGTCTAGAAAAGTCGTTTTACGCGTTAAAAATGAGGCTCGACATGTATGGATCGCTTGGAAGTTTTTATACTTAGAAAATAAATGGCCCATTTTAGTTGATAAATGCGTGCGTGGTCAATATTTTAAAAGCAGTTTGTAGCCTTGATACTCAACGTTAGGACAAAGTAAAAACACTTTTGAAAACTAGGCCAGGCCTTTTATATTTTACCTTTTATAATTTTTGTGGTTCGAGGCCGCTACATGGGTCAAAAACGAAGCCAATGTAAGGGTGCGCGACAACCTTAACTGTTGAGTCACGCGGCAGCAGCACTAACTTTAGGTTCATTTTTCACGCTCGATTCTTAATCATTTTCTGTGAATCAAGTTGCTAAGTAACGCATACTAGGTCGACCATAAAATGCCCCCCAATCCTGTCCTAAAGTCCGAGTTTAAATGGGTCGAACTCGAGGCTAAATGTATGCTTGTGTCGTATTATTTTTTAGCATGTGCTGACTGTGGAGGCCAGACTTTGGCCTCACTTTGTAAGCTCGTTTCTCAGCCATTTCTCATGATTCAAGTTGCTAAATGCAACATACCATCTCGACTACAAAAAGCCCCTAAGCACNTAACAGGATCGGTTTAATTATATAGAATATTTTGAACCGATTTTAACTTTGATAACAAGTTTACTTAATCAGTTAAATAAATGAGATATATCGAAATCGGTTTATTTTTTAGGAGATATTCTGTCTTGGTGACCAAGAGAGGTATTCACTATAAATTAAACCCTTCTCATTCAGTTTTAGACATCCAAAAATCGTAGCTAATACCTACCGATTCCAACATTCTTTTTCGACCAGATCAAAAATACGCAAGATACTTTCGTGATTTTTCAGGCAAGTTTGTCAGGTCCGACTGTACAACAGCTTTGTACGTTGTACCCTGGGAAACAGAAGACAAATATGTTTTAAGGAAATCATATTAAACACGAGCCTCGTACCTCGACCTTTTACTACTTTATTTTAATTATCGTTATATAGTGTATGTCTTCTGCTTCTACTCTCATTCTGTCTGCTATTTATTTTTCTGTATTTTATTTTCTGTTAATTTAATTTAATGTATTGTGATTCGATTTTATTAATAAAAGTGTAACAGTTTCCTTACACAAAATAAGAAGTCAAAAAAGTACAGAAAAGTACATAAAGACTCACAAAAAAGTACAGAAAAGTACCCACCAAATTTGTGAATCCCTGTGTATTTATCTGTACTTTTCTGTGAGTCACTGGCTTCTTATCTTATGTCATTAGAGCACAAGTTAGAAAAACCCTTTTTATAAATACAAGAAAAGTATTTGATGCTTTGAACTTGAACGGGATAGCAGCATCAAGTATCAACAAATGTTGTAATTCATGAACCCTTAAAGGTGCTTGATGGAGGTATTCATCCGTAGTTGTTATACGTGTTTCATATTATTATTTTTCTCCAAGCCAATCTTTGTTTAAATATCATTAAAATTACATAAATTTACCTATCGTTTAATTGTTTATTAAGTTGTACAATATATCTATATGTGTTTCATGTTTTTTGCTTCTTTTTCTTTTATACTAGCTCATGTATTGCATACAATACGACTGTATACAAATATCGCTAACATACAAGGGGCGATCTTATTTAAAAAAATGTATTCTCTTAGCACAGACAGTATTATTCGCTATACGTACTCCGCACTTCTTTCGTATACAAGCGCTGCAACGCACAGGTGAAAATCCTTGTTAGTTATCTAAACGTTCAACGTATAGATATTTTCTCATCTAAATATTTTGTTCATCGTGAAAAATATGTGTACACATGCATATAATTGTTAACGAGACAAATTTTGAGACCTCTTAAATTTTTAAACCTCTATGCGATTGCCCACCTTGCACACCCTCAAAGACAGCATTGCTTCATACATTTATTCATATTCGACGATATGTGATAAGATTGGGAGTGAAATGCTTAATATCAACTACTAATATCCTAACACTTTCCGCACCAGACATCATCTTAACTACATAGGACGCAAATGAACTATGGAGTTATTGTCCAGAAACTACAAAAGGCTGGAAAAAAATAACAAGCACGGCCAGCGTTTGGTGTGGATTGGGATCTACATACTTGTCGTGACTCTAGATTTGTTGTGTGGTTCCCGAAATAAAAAATTCAGATTTCCTAATAAATATTTATCTCTTAATGTTGTATCTATCACACTGATAGTTGTTGCTAATCTTGATCCTTTTAAGTGGATAAAGAAAAAGAAATTACTCGAACAACTAGTTTAGGGTTTTGATCTTGTGTGTGGGTATAAAGATGTGGAATAAATATTGCTGTTTTTTTTCATATGAATAAATTTTTAGGAATTACCGCTAATGACACGCTATACTAATCAAATATGATATTTTTTCACTAAACATTTTTTCATTAGTTGAAATACTAAGTAGACATTTATTTTAGGACATCACAAATAATAACATGAAGAATGATAACGCTCAAATTATACATGTTTTTATATGCGTTATCAATGATTATATATATATATATATATATATAAATTGATTAATTATAAGAACTTTTGGTAGAGAATAAAGTATATTTGCTATTGTAGGTTCTTGGAATGTGTCGTGGAAGAAAACAGAAGAATACACGAAGATTTAAAGCTGAAACAAAGAAATAACTGAAGATAAAGATCTCCCAACACATGTCCACTGTTTTGGCCATAACTCGGTCATACGAACTCCGTTTTAGTTGGTTCAAGCGGCCACGGAAGCGGAATTCAATTATCTACAACTTTGATTTTTTGGTCCAAAAGCTGAAATTGCCCCAAGTGCGGCACACTTGTAAATAAGTGCGGCGCACTTTTTCATCTGAACGAAAATTAAAGGAAATTAAATGCAATTAAATGCCAAGTGCATATCTCTCATATCTCACACACAAACTTCTATCTTACACACACACAATATCTATAGCCTTTGGAGAGGAGGAAGGAGTGGTGAGGGTCTTTGGACCCAATGATCCAAACACCCCTCTAAACCGCCATACTACCACTCTCCACCACTAAAACACATATTTCCAGAAGTTCTACACCATATTTAGATCATATACCATCCATTTCCATAACCTTAACACTTATCACTTTGATTCTTGGAGAATTCACACCAAATTCTCTTAAGATCATCACCATAAACCTTGTTATCAAACACTCCATTTGGTGATATATTGTGGATTTTCAGAAGTTACTTGGTATATTTTGGGTTATCTCAGTAGCATTTGGTTGTTGGTTGATCATGGAATCATTAGTTTTGGGGTGATGGCTGTTGTAGTCGAAATATTGGTATTGTTACTTTGCTTCTTATATGTGAAACATGAATAATATTTGGATGATTTTGCTATGATTTATGAATATACATGTTTATGAATTCGATGTTATCTTACTTGAATCATTGTTTATCTCTTGATATATCTTGCAATTGAAATAGGCCGAAAGGATTAATTGCCTTGATATATTTTGAATCATGTTGGCCATATAAATCAATATCATGCTTGTGAGAATGGTGTGGTAAATTGATAAACAACCTAAGTAGAATGATGGTTAAGACCCATTCGAGTTCTTAAAGAAGAATTCATAAGAAGGATTAGACGCTTTAGTTGACCGAACCGTAGTTGGGGAGGAATTCATAATATCATATTTTGATAATAAATACATTCCTTAATGCACAAGTGATGACGTAGTATATAGGAAGCCGAAAGGAACTATGTTATCATAGGTAGATATGCATGTTATTATGAATACCTCATCATATATGACTTGTATGCTTTGTTTATATAAAGTTTTGCTCTATCTCTATCTATTATGTTATGTGAATCACGCCTTGTCCCTTGCTTTCTTTATACACACGTTTAGGTTATTTAATTCGTGACAATCAATTGGCCTTGTTACTTGATAAACAATCTGTGAATTGCTACAAATCCCGTGGAACGACCTGGACTTACCTAATACTATATTACACTCGAATAGGGTATACTTGCCCGAATGTTGTGTTTTAGTCAAAATCGGTATTTCTAGTTATTATAAATTTAAAACTTGTAAAAACACACATCAAAGAATTATTATGGGCGGAGCAAATATTGATTTTAGTGATGCGGAAAGAGAAAAGAAATATTATCAAATAGTTTTGGTAGGGTTATGTTATTAGTATCTTTCCTGACCACATTTTGTACTTTCTATAAGCACCATCCCTTTTTGTTCCTTTGTGTATAGTACAACATAATTGTTTATCGTTTTCTGTTTCGTATTTTGTTGTCAGTTTAATACTTTTGATTTGTTAAACTTTATATATTTTTTCCGCATTTTATGTTTTAAAGTTTTATAAAAAAACAAAATCGTAAAAATAAAATACAAATTAAAACAAATAAGAAAACAAAAAAAATAAGGAAATATTACTATCATATTAGTGGGTATTAATAACCTACCATTTTAGTAAGTTTCGCGAAAAATGTAGTGGGTACCCAGAATTAAATTGTTTAGTCTCAACTACGCAACTTTCTTTGAAAAGTCAAATAGAGAAATAGAATATATCTAATAATTTTGGGTTGTTTCGTGGAAATTTTGATATAGAATATAGAATGACCCAAAATCAAATAGACCATCTACAAATAGACCATTTACGGTCTAGAAATTGCATATGATCAAGAGACTCAAAATCAACGAATCAGTTTTGAGAGAAAAAAACCTAGGTAACATTTCTTTATTTACTCTTCTAATGTTTATTTTCAGCTTTAGAAACTTTGCTTTGGTTTCCTAAGGAGGCCAGGTCACCGAGAAAGTCCCACTTTGCGTATCTGCCAAAGCGTGAGCTCAGCTAGTTCCACATATTACAAGCTTGATTTTTTTAGGTACACCATGGCTTGAGCTTGTTTATATACAAGTACATAGGATCGTACCCGCGCAAAGCAACGTTAGTGTTTGGTTTTTTAGTTTTAAGAAGAAAAGTGTGTGGTTTGGGCGATGGTTTTGGGGAGAAATTTTAAATTTATGAACGTTAGAAATGTCGTGGGGAAAGTTTTTGAAAGCAAACAACTAAACGGTGAAAATAGTTTTTGAATGTAAGGCTCGAAAAGCTCGAATTTATATATTAACATTGTACTATTCGATAGTCAAACTCATCAAAGAAGTCAAGAAAATACGCGATGAACTCAAGAGAAAAGAACTTATACAAAGCATTAGGGTAGAATATTACATTGTATGATGTTGAATGCAGTCATTAGATATTACATTTTAAAGCTTCAATTGCGCAGAAATACACTTTTTTGCATATTCATTTCTTGTTTGGATTTGTCTAAACACAACTTTTCCTTTGTCTTTTATGTAATTTCAGGTTGAAAAATGTCTGAAAGAGTTGTTGGTCCCGCTATTGGTATTGATCTTGGGACGACATACTCATGTGTTGCTATCTGGTTTGACAACAAGAACCGGGTGGAGATCATTCCTAATGAAAACAGTGGAAAACAGGGTTCAACCCCCATCCTGTGTAGCTTTCAATGATTCAGAGTCATTAGTAGGCGAGAGTGCAAAAAATCAGATAGCTAAGAACCCTGCTAACACAGTGTTTGGTAAAATCTTTCTTCTTTTGTAAGTATAATTTCTTTTGTTTTCTGGATAATTTTTTGTTGCTAATCATAATCCTTTTAAGAATTTCAGATGTTAAGCGTTTGATTGGAAGCAGATTCAACGATCCTCAAGTGCAGAAGGATATGGAATTGTGGCCTTTTAAGGTCATCGTAAGGGATTCGAGAAAAACCAATTTTTTGAGTGTTGTAGTCAGAGTACAAAGGTTTGAAGATGGAAAGATTTGCACCTGAAGAAATTATCAGCCATGGTTCTCATGAAGTTGAAAGAGGATGCTAACACTGTTTTCTTGGAGAAGAGGTAAAAATGCTCATGTGATCACTATTCCAGCTTTTTCAATAACAGACAACGGATGCGCATGAAGAAAGCAGGAAGCCGATGCACAGCCTTATGTTTTGCGTTTGTTAAGTGAGGGACTGTATGCTTGAATTGCCTTATGGCGTGGACAATTTATCTGACATAAAAGGGAACAAGGATAAGAAGACTGTATTGGTCTTTGATTTGGGTGGGGGATCCTTTGATGTATTCTTTGATTAATAAGCAAAACGGGTGTTATTGATGTCAAAGCTGTTGGGGGCGACACTCATTTAGGCGGTGAGGATTTCGATGCAACTCTCGTTAATTACTGCATAAATGAATTCAACAAAAAAACCAGTGGTGTGGACATACAAGGTAATTCAAGAGCATTGATGAGGTTGAAAGCTTTTTGTGAGAAAGCCAAGAGGGATTTGTCTTCAACGAGTGTAGCTTCAATTGATATCGATTGCTTGCATGAGGGCATCGACTTTTTTACTACAATTTGCTAAAGAGCAAATTTTGAGAATAAATTCAACTTACTTTATCAAATGCATTAAACTATTAGAAGAATGTTTACGTGATGGGGAAATGAAGAAGAAGGACGTGGATGAGGTGGTTATCGTTGGGGGTTCGAGTAGGATTCCAAAAGTTCAAGAAATGATAGAGGAGTTTTTTAGTGGGAAGACACTTTGCAGGAGTTTAAATGGCGACGAGGCTGTTGCTTCAGGTGCGGCCATCTTGGCTGCAAGGTTAAGTGGAAATTATATGAAGCAGGATGTGGTACTACTGGATGTCATTCCTCGCTCGTTAGGAATTGAAGTCCAGATTAACCGTGTACGTGGTTACATGGAAGTTATTATTCCCAACAACACATCTATTCCCACAAGCAAGAAGACAATGGTTTATTCAGCTGACAACGACACCAAAGCAAGTTTCACAGTGTACCAAGGTGAGAGTGCCAAAGTTAAGGAGAACATATTACTTGACAAGTTCGAACTTATTGGGCTAAAGCCAGGTCCGAATGGGAAGTCAAATATGGAGGTTTGTTTCAGTTTAGATACTAATGGGATCCTTCTAGTCTCTGCAGAGGAAATATCCACAGGCCAGAGGAAATCAATAACAATTACTAAAATCTGAAATTTGTCCAAGTGTTTTATTGTATTCAACATTACAAGTTTTTTCTTTTGATGTCCAGGATGATCTTTTTTTTTGAATGTAAAACTGGATCATTTTATATATCTTCTATGTTTTGTTGTTTCATGTATGTTCACATTGATAGACGCAAGTAGAAACTAAAAAACCCTGTGATTGTAGGTATTGTTAAATGTGAAAGTCCTTGTAATGAACCAAAACCTTGTGATGTTAATCTGTTTGCTAATTTTGGAAAGTGTAATGTGATGTTTGGATTTCATTTGCAGTGTCCCTTCAGAAGATTTTATGATAGTTGTACCATTATACTAACGAGGATTGTTTGCCCCTCGCCTTTATGTGAATATGAATTTCTCACTTGGATCAGTTATAATTCCCGTAATGTTTTTTTACTCATAAAAGGTTTAATAGGATCAGATAATCTAGGTTTACTCGATTGCTGGGCTGAGGCCAACTAACGGCAAAAAAAGGTCATTTTTGCTTTTCTGTTTTTTTAGAGAGCTTTTTACTTTTATTTTTCAATATTTCTTAAATCGAGAATGTGTCGTAACTAGTCGATCGATACTGATTACATAAGAATGCAAACAACTTGAAATGATAACAGACTGACTTGAGGAGTTGAGGACATGAAAGCTATTTGAATTAATAATATTCACTACATTGTGAACAACATATGTATGTGCAAGAAAGTTAATGAGTTAAATTGTAATTGAAAATTTATATATTTAATAGACTGCATTGTTTTTAATATCCACTATATTGTAAATGTAAAGAACAAGAGTATGATATGAGAGGAAGATAATATTAGTATTGAATGGTTATTCAAGAGGTTACAAGCATGTGGTATATGTACATATAAAACCCTACTGGCCAGTAGAGATAATAGTGAATATACATAAGCACATTAGTATTATTTACAACACTCCTCGTTTGATATATTCATCGTTTATCATACGCTATAGACTGTCTCATAAAAAATCTTATCAAGAAAAACCCAATATGATAAAAAACTTGATGAAGGGAAAAATAGTATCGTGCGCACTCCTCAAATTAATGTATATATATTTGAAGCATCGAATGCTAATCTTCTTTACGAGTCGCTCAAATACTTTTTTTTGCAACAACTTTGTAATGAAGTCCACCAAATTGTTTATGCTAAGAATAAGTCATATAAAGATGACAAAATATATGTGTAGCTTCCAATCTAATATAAACTGCTTGTACAAATATTAAAAAAGAAAAATAAACCCTTCATAACGTATATTAATTGCAAAATTCTATCAAAACCTCAACCGTACTTATTTATGGTACTTGAGGACCAATTATTTCTAAGATAAATGTGCAAAAACAATTTAAATAATATGCGTCCCGAATAATTTTGATCCATAGAGTTCTTGATAACTTTATTAATTATTTCTAGGAGTTGAAATTGCTAGAAATATCTGAGACATTATAAATCCTTTAAGAAATATGGAAAATTAAATACTTATATATAACATATCTCATAAAATAACAATAAGATATAACATATGAATTTATTAATAATTAACCTAATGCTTATGTGAATTTATTTATTTGATAATGCATGTCATAAATCACATAACTTTAGAACTCTGATTTCGGTTTCGCACAAAAATCGGTATTTATCCAATAGATTTTACACATTGACGTGTATGAACTTCGTTTTCTAGTACTTGTCGTATTTTCAAGAGTTTGCCTCTTTTCATGTTCGCCAATCATTTTGTTAAGCGCACTTTTGGATAATAATTGATTTATGATCCCCATTATGCATAATAACAAGCGCTATATTGTTGTAGATAAATTTATTTTCGATTCCATATGATTCAAGACATGCTAGAATTTATTGAGATCTCATTAGCTACGTGAGGTTCTTTGGAACCTTCATGTCTAGTGTCTCTTTATGAGACTATTATGGGGTCCAAGAGCTGAAAATGCACCAAAACCGCCGCACTTGTAAAAAAGTGTGGCGCATTTTTCCTTGTCCCAAAGTACGGCGCACAAAATAAAATGTGCGCCGCACTTTCTATCTGATGCAATAAATTCGTGAATTTAGCCTAAAAATCGATCACATACACCCCCAACTTGTCCCCAAGTATTGTAGACCCTATTTGTGCCAGGGAACTTCATATCTTACTCACGGAATCCATAAATCAATTGGGAGAGGAGGAAGGAGTGGTGATGATCCTTAAATCTATAAGGTTATCAATTCACCTTGTTGTTTACAATAAAGAATTGGCTATCCCAGAGCAAATGGCTATTTGTAAAGGAATATCAAATCCGTTAATGGCTGGTAGTTTGCCAAAAACTACAAAGCCAACTTAGTTGGATTTGCCCTATTTTTGCTGGATAAAGAAGAGAAGCTTAAGAAGAATCAAGGTTTGCAGAGTTGATACTGATCAGTTTCTCAAAATGTTAGATTTTGAAGAATAAAAGTGTTTGGATACATCCTCCTGGTCTACAAGATGTTTACACTAAAGAAACATGAAGTTAAACAAGTTCAACAATCATGTTTAGGGGAGGATTGTTGGGAATTATGCATTCCTGACTTAGTACCGTTAGTTATATTAGTTAGTACCGCTAGTTGTAATTTGTACTGACAGTACAAAATGTTAGTACTGATCAGTATAGTTTAGACCGTAGTATAAAGATAGTTATGAATCGTTTATAAGCTTATGCAGTGGAGATATCTTAGGAAAGGAAATGCATTATCTTTGTACGCGATTTGTAAAGCCATTAGGGTTTCCTTAGTATATAAAAAAGAACCCAAGGCATAGTTAGTAATACAGTTCCTATCACAGATCAAAAGAGATCGATTGCAATCATAGTTTTGTAATCATATAACTCTATAGCAGATTCCAAGTTAAAATATAAAGTTCTTTTGTGATATCTAATACTGTTCTTCTTAGGCATTAGTAGATTAGTTTTCCTATAATCAATAGTGTTCAAATCAGTGTTTCATTATGTTGCTTTAGAATTATCTAAAGAACAAATCCTTTACAAGCTAAAGGTTTAAGAACTATTCAGTAAATGAACCAACAGAAAGAACGAATAACCTCTTTGATTGATCTGCTTTGAGGCACAAAACCGTTTAACATTACGCAACTACTCTTAGATATAGGCTAAACTCCAAAGTTGAGTGATTAATGCTCCCTAGGTTTTGGTTTACTACCATAGCAGTGCTGTGAAATCTAAGCAGAATGTAATCACACTAATTTTTGAGTCCTAATCCTTTCTTTGTGTCTTTTTCCTAGCTTCATCAGATAGTGATTTATGAAACATGTCATTTGAACTAAATCTTGAGCATGTTCTTAAACTATCAGGTTTTGCAAAAACGGATTCTCTTCTCTTAGGCAAATAGTGTTGAGTTACTGGTCTTGACAAATTGTTATTCACATCAACTTGGGAGGCAAACCGTGGTTTTGACAATTTGAGGCCTTTTAGATTTAAACGTATTTGGTTGTCTAACAACTGATTGGTTTCTTAGTGATTGTAAAACCGGTTTCCCCAAGAATGATGTTTTAGCAAACTTAGTAACCTACACTATTTCCTTTTAAACTTCCTTAAAGTCATTTTTAAAGCACATCAATTGCAAACACCTTTTCCTGAATCTGAGCTTTTTTGTTTTTTTTTTTTTTTTTGTTTTTTTTATTTTCTTTTACATCAGGCATTATAAGCAAGCAAAGTAAGCTGTAGTGTCCTATAATCTTAGATCTTGTAATTTTTAAATAGAATCATACAAAACTTTGAATGCTCTTTTCGAAAGTCTCATTTTCCTTATGTAAATTTTCGCCACACTATGTTCTAATTTCGATGTTCATTGTTTCAAGTAAATAATTTTCGGTTTTAAATCCTGGCTTATTTCTTGTTCATTTCAAAATTGACCTATGTCCCTGATTTTAAAGCTTGATTTTGATATTTTTAAAGTTCGAGAGCAAGTACAAAGTGCTTCCCATTCTTGAAAAAATCTTTCTTGAAATTGGGCAAACGGTCTTTTTGAGTAAAATATTTTCAGACTCAAGTGATTGTTTTAAGTAGTTAGTTGTCTGGTTATCAGGTGATGAATCAAGCATAGGACTTTTAACTTGACTTTGTTCAGGATACTGGTCAACCCTACCTTCATTACTGATTTCAGGTCACTCAGTATGCTATTGTCCTATAGCAAAGATATTACATTCAGCAGTCAATTGTACCTCAGCCATTGGCTCTTCGTCATATATGGGTTTGATATCTGCATCATCAGCATCTGTATATAATATAGGCAAACCGGCAAATCACTTTTAACAAGCGACAAACCAACTCACAAATAAAATATAATTCCGAAAGTATCGACTTTGAAAGTATCCCCTTCTAGTCATTTACCGGGTCGTTTTTGTTCCTGCGAGGAGTGAATTGAACTTTTTTGTTGACGTTTGTAATCGGGATTTTGAATAGTTCAAGATTTTGGATTTGGATTCTATATTCTACAAATATAAAGCAAATAACAGATAAAAAAAGTAACAATTGAAGCAAATACAAATTAAACACAAAAAACATAAACGGGATTATAAAAACGCGACTTAACAAGCAATAAATCAAATATAAGCCCTACAAACTCAAATTTAATTTTTATAAATCCTAAATGACTTAAAATAATTTTAGAAAAAAAAAATATTTTTTTGACTTTTATTTAATTTATTATGAATTAAAAACAGATTTAATCTAAATAAATTATTAAAAATATTAAACTATTTTATAAAAATCTGAAAAAGTTATGAAAAGTACTTTTATCTATTCTGATCTTAAAAAAAATAAAATGGGTTTAACAGCTTATTTCAATAAGCTGCTAAACATCAAATAAGCTTAGAAAGCCAAAACTGAAAATGCATTTAATAAATAAATGATGCAAGGGATTTATGAAAAACTCCCAAGGGCGTGTTGGCAGTGGAGAGTGGTGTTAAGGGTGTTGGTTATGTGAAGGTGAGGTCTCAGGTTCGAGTCTTGGACCTTACCTTTTTGCTAAACATTTTTTTTAATTTCTTTTTGAAAAAGTTTAAAGATAAGACAAAAATAAGCAACTTTAAAAGAGGAACTTTTTTATAAAACTTATTAAAAAGCTAGAAAAATGCTGAAAAAGGGTGAGAATTACTTAAATAAGACTTAGGGGGCACTTAGCTTAATCTGTTATGCTTTTTAAGATTGAATAAGCTAAAAGTAAAACAAAATAAGCTGAAACTAATACTATCCTAAACTTAATAAGCTATAAAAACTAGAATTAAGCAAAAACATTTAGCTGAAAAGCATTTAAAAGGCAATGAAACAGTTTGTTTAAAAAGAACTTAAGATGACTATTGACAAATCTTAAGCTAACATTTTGAACAAATAAGCACTAAGGAAAAGCTAATAACTAAAAGCAGAAAAAAACCTATACCTAAGTGACACAAATAAGCTGGAATTCAAAACATAAGCTAAAGAAATAAGCTTAGAAGGGAAAACTTAAAATGACAGACTTATTTTTGGTCTTTTTCCTTTGAAAATAAATGGCACTTTGTAGCTAGAAATTAAGACTCAAAAGCAACTTTGATAAACCTAAAAGCTAAACATAGATCAAAATCAGACCAAAATAAGCCAAGAGCAACCAAAATCAATCAAAGAAATGTTAAGTTCTAACCACCATGTGATTTGCAAATTAGGACTTTTTAGAAAATTTGATGAACAAGCATGACTGTTATTTTTTTGCAAAAAGAGTTTTCCAACATCATTTAACTTAAGACATAATGAATTTATGCATTAGGACTCACATCTAGAACACAAACAACCATACCTCAAATACCTTTTTAAGAAAATTGACCTATAAGTTTATTGAGCAATCTTAAAACCTGCAGACCTAAACCGTTGATAGAAGAAAACTAGAAAACTTAACAAAACCAATTTTTAGCTTATAAAAACTATTACTCAGACCTTATTTGAGCTTATGAAACTGACTCACAAACCAAAAACAGTTTTTTACCTCTTTTGACCCAATTTAAGTTCTTAACCCAAACACCCCTTTAAATCTTAAAATTAACAATTTTAAGTTAAAACATAACTAATTAAGCTTCAAGTAGGTAAAACAGATCGAGATTTAAGATAAATGATGATAAATAAGCTAGAATTTATGAAAAAGAAGCATTTATTATTAAGCTAAACTAGTAGACATATTTTTTGCCCTTTTTTAGCAGATTAATATCAAAACAAAAACTAATGGTTTCTAAATCATAACCAGACTATATAAAGCAATAATAAGCAACATTAATCAACAATAAGCACTAAATAAGCAGTCAAAATAAGCAGAACAATAAATAAGCTAATAAAAGAGAAAATTAAACTTACAATTTCATTTGCTCTAAATAAGGGCAATAAAGTTTTAGAAGCTGGTCTACAAGCTAATAAGCACCAATAAGCCCATCCCTAATTGGCTTATCATCTAAAAGCTTGACAATTGTGGAACAGTAATGAAAAAGAAATAATGAAACTTCACTTTTATTGAATATTTTTGAAAGTACAATGCTTTGAAAGTAAAATGCTTATATAAAAAAGCTTAAGAACAGGGAATTGAATACAATGCAGGAAAAATAAAAATGCTAAAAAGGAAAGTTGTCACTTAACGAATGATTCCCTCCCCTATTTATAGGGGAGTCTTGTGCAATCCATGAGGTAAGACAACCTAGGGTCTTCAATCATTCCC
>BQNB010136777.1:0-17952 GCA_026074375.1 Tanacetum coccineum
CAAAAAGACAGAAAACCAAGCCAAAATGACAAAACTGAGCATGGAATGGAAAAGACTGTGCAAAATCAAGGCCAAAGTCCAAAAATGCCAAAGTCAGAGTCAATATTAATGAATCAGCAGTCAAACCAACCCATCTGATGGGCCGGGAAAGCCCAATAGTATAACTATGAAGACTGTGAAGACCAAATGGGCCCTCAATCAATTTCAACAGCCCATTTGTGTGCAATTGACAAAGACTGTGAAGACTTTGAAGGCCCAATCCTAGCCCAGTTACAGCCAATCTCAGCCATTGTACACACAAAACCCACCTGAACCTTATTGGGCTTGAAAAAGCCCAATAACCAAACCTGTACCTTATTGGGCCCACACACACTCAATTGGGCCCAATACAAGCCCAAAAGCCCAACAAAAGCCCACAATTCAATTTTTGTAAGCCTTAGGGACTAGAACTGTCATTTTTTAAAGTGTTTTATAAAAGAAAAATGGTGAAATAAAGAGAGGGACTGAAACTGCCAATTGGCATTTCTTTTACAATTTTAAAAGCCAAGGGCTGTTTTGCAAATTTCTCAAACTTTCCCTTATTCTTTTATATAAAAAAACAGCAGGGACCAAATTTGCAATTCCCACAAACCTTCTTTATTTCTGCTGTTATAAACTAGAGGGACCATTTTTGCAATTTACCCTAACCTCCTTTTATTCTTTTTGTTATAAAACGCAGGGGCCAAAAGTGCCACTTTCCAAACTCATTTATAACTGTTTTTGGGGCTAGAAAGAATGACAAGAGAATGAAAAGTGAGGGGCCACTTTTGCCTCTTCCTCAAACATCCCTTTTAAATCCTGCAACCCACCCCTGTACTCGAACCCCTACCCGCCAAAACCCAAACCGCCTCTCCCATGGTTTATAGCCAATACCACCACCCCAGTACACTTCCCAGCCTACCCCTCACCATTTCCCACAGCCCATTACCCCTATAACCTTCCCACTTGGCAATTTACAAAAACCCGCACCCCCTTCAATGGCTGAGATGAAGAGAAAGGAATGGAGGGCTAGGATTGAGTATGCTGCCTTGTACACACACAGCAAACACAACCCAAGACAAAAGAATGCCTTGGGACTTCTATAAAAGAGAAGAGAACAAGCCGAGAACCAAGAATCCCCTGTTTTTTCTTTTCTTAGTGTAAAATTTAGTTAAGTTTTCTTAAAAAGTATTGTACTAAGTTTATTTTAAGTTTGTGTTGTATTATTTCCAGTTTTAATAAAAGATAAGAGTTTTTTTTGTGTTATTACATTTATCAAAATTTAAAGTGTAAGTTAAGCCACCAATTCTGTTTAAACTTACATAACCATGTGTAAAAGTTGTTAAACTCAACTTAATATCAGTGTTCTACCCTTTATTTCTTTTAAAAAAAGGCTAAAAAATCGATTTTTATAAATTAAGGGGGTGTTTGGTTTAACCTTTAAAATGGGTCAAATGGGATTTATAATGGGTCATGACCACTCAGCCAACTTTGGCTGAGTGTGTAGGGTTTATTAAACCACTTTAATCACAACTTTTAGTTTTAAAATAAGTTTTTAAGTACCCTTTTGTATTCTGTCAAAATTTAAATAAGCCAAAGTGACCTTAAGGGCTTAAGCTGTTGAAACAGCTTAAGCACCTCATTTCTTGTGTTGTTGGAGTTACAAAAAGCCAAAAAGAAAGACCCCTTGTTGCTGTCCCTTTTACTTTGACAATATAAGTCAAAATTTGGCTTTGCATTTTTTAAAAGAACCCTCAATTTTAAGCTACAATATCAGCAGCTTATATTGTTTTCTAGACCCTCATTTTTTGGAAATAAGCCAATAAGCCATTAATATAAATCTGTTTGTGGTTGGATTTGGCTAAAAAGCTCTTAAGAGCTTATTTTCATAAGCCCAAAAGTCCCCTTAAGCCACTGTGTGCCTTCCCCTGGTGCTGAGCACCATAATTCAGCCCCACTTTTCTAGCTTATTTAATACTAAGCCCTAGGTTCTTAGTGTTTTTCCTTATAGCTTGTAGGTAGTTCTAGTAGGTTTAGCAGCTTATTTAATTTAGATTGCTTATTAGATTAACTTAATATAAGCTCAAAAGTAGGCCTTTTCTGTTTTCTTTTTAAAACTGTCATTATAGCTTAAGTCATTTCCAGCTTATTTTAGGGCTTATTCTAGAAAACTTAGCTTATTTAGGACTCCCCTCTCCCTATTAACTGTTTCCCATAAGTTTTAGCTTATTTTGTTAGCTTAAATCCCCAAAAGAAAGAAAAATAAGCTTATAAGCTTATTAAGCTTCTGCAGCCTCAAAAGCTTAAGTTTCTAGCTTATTTAGTGAGTAAAAAGCATAAGTGCTTTTACAAAAAAGACTCCCCTTGAGCCCCTTAACAAGTTTTCTTTTATAGCTTTTTGATAATAAGCTGTTTGTACTTGCCTTGTAATCGGGGTCCAACTCAGGGACTGTTTGTGTAATTTTGTCTTTTATAGTTATAATTGTTAGTCCCCACTGTTAGTATGTTGTTACCTCGTTAGTCCTTGCTGTCCTTTCACTGTTAGTCCCTATAGTTAACTTTTGTTAGTTTCTTTAATTTAATTAATATAAATTAGGTTTAATTTTAATTAGTTTAATTACTCTTAATTTTCAACAGTAACTTTGGTCATTTTTATATTTTTTAGATAGTTAAACTTTTTCATTATTAATTTTATTTTTCAGCAATTATTATAACTTTTATTTTTTGTCTTTTTCTATTTTCTTAGTTTTAATTAGTTATTAATCTTTATAAATTCATAAAAAAATCAGAAAATTAATAAAAAAATATTTTTCTTTTTTATAAAATTTTCTTTTGTCATTTAGTGTCTAGGAAAAATATAAAATTTAGTGTAGGCTTAATTTTTCTTAAATTTCAGTCTTAGACCCGTTTTACCGGGTACGTTTTACCGTTTCTTTTCGTTTAGCATTCAAACGACCTCCGTTTTTATTCTAGTTTTTTTTATTTTTCAAATTAACTTAATTAGAATTTAATTTTGATTTTTAATTTAATTTAGCATTTATTTTCTTAATTTTTAGTATTTAGGTTTCCCGATACCTGATTCTGTTCCCCGTATTTTAGTATAGATTTAATTTTAGGATTTCCCTATAACTAATTTTGTTTCCCGTAGTTTTTAAGATCCCTATTTCCTATATCTGTTTCCCGTAGATTAAATTAGGTTTTATTTAATTAATTTTAGTTGTAATTATATCAGTGTTTCCATCATATCTAAATATTCTCCATCATTCAATTTCTCATCAAACCAGATTAACTTTCAATGCACCATCCGTTGGTGACATACGGACCCTAGAATACTACTTCCGGAATCTTTTATAAATGAATTCTAATCTTGTGTTTATTTATCCTTTGTGGAATTTTGACCTTTACCTTGGTCAAGGCATTCGGTTTAGGATCTGAATAGGTTGTCTATATAATTGTTAAACTATTTGCCGGAACCAATGGTAAAAATTCTAATTTGTTGTACGTATTTTATGTATATGTATACGTATTTATATATTTAAGTATTAGTAATTAGTAAAATTAAATTAGAAATAAAATTATGTAATGTTCATTAATATATCTATTTTAATTTTAGAGCGTTTAAAAGGTAGAATAAAAAAGATTTTTATACAAACAACAAAATTAAGGTTTGAATATGTATAAATATATTTTTTAAAAAAAATATAATAATAACAATAAAATATATAAAAATTTCGAAATTATAAATAATATATAATAAAATATATTATGTATATAAACATATATACACAGGATAAAGAATCAAATAAAAAGACAAAATCGTGAGAAGGATAAAAAGTTTTTTTTTATTAAAGTATCTCAAAAAATTCTGGAAAAGTCCATAAGATCGTGTATGTTGTGCATGAAAAAGTTGTAAAGGAAGTTTTACTAAAAGTGGAACAGTTTTTATCCGAAAAAAATTATGAAAAAAAACGTTTGTGCATTAATCGTTTTTTGTGTGCATACAATAATTCGTTTATTGTAAGACCCAACTTCCTTTTGATCTCTGTTTTGCATCAAAATTTTCTAGCGCATCATAACTATAACAAGTACGAAAAATTTGTGCATCAAAATTTTTTTGTGCATCAAAATTTCTTGTTTTGCGCTTAAAAAAAAGAAAATAACCTCAAATTAGAAAAACTACTGTTACAAAATTTTTATGCCACCAACATTCTGATTTAATGGATTTTTTTGTTGAAATGTTTTTCGAGAACTTTTTAAAAAAAAATTTTCTTTTTATCCTTCTCACGAATATTTGTCTTTTTTTTAACCTTACCGCATATATACATATATAATATATATACATATACATAGATTATATATATATACAATAAATATAATAGGTTTTTATAAAAATAATAAATTTAAAGGGTTTTTGTGTAAATAATAATAAATAAAATAAAAATAAATAAATATAAAAAGTTGTTTGTTCGGCCGGATAAAAAAGAAAACCAATTATAGTATAAATGGGTTTCTAATTAGGTAATTATCCAAACTCTTTTTGCAAACATTATAAATACAAAGCCTCATCCTTATTCTTTAGTAAAATCAGTCGATCCAAGCATAAGAAGAAAAAAAAAGAAGATTTTTTTTATCAATATCAATTTGGTGATTTAGGGTTTCTAGAATCAAGAATTAAGGTATGCTTTTAAACCCTAGTTGTTTAGTTTTCTTTAAAACATGTAACAATTTTGATGATGGATTAAGGTTTATATAATATCTGTAAAATTAGGGTTTTGATCTTTAAAAATCGTTTTTGGGATGATTAATGGTGTTAAGCATGTGTAATTAGGGTTTTAGGGTTTGTAAATTCAGAATTAAAACTGGGCAGATTCTTTGGGTCATCTTACGAGGGTCATAACTTGGTCATACGGATAGCTTTTATAGATTTTATTGAGCCTAAAACTATCTACAGAGAGTCTAGTTTCCAAAAAGTTCGGCCCCGAAAGGTTTTGAGGTCGGGAAGTTAGTCAAATAATTTTCTCAAGAAAAATTGTTAAAACAGTAAATTCGGGTCTGATTTGGGTCTGATTTTGGGGAGTAAAACCCCAACTTAAAAGGCAAAATTGGGTTAGCCAAAAATCATGAGTCATATTTTAGGTGTCTATTCATTCCAGTTCGAAGGGCTAACGCAAAAACATTTTCTAAGTATTTTTAAGGACGTCAAACTTTTTGGTGCGCGTTCAGATCCGAATCTGAGCACTTTGTGATAATGAATTTTTATAAAATAGTTACACTTACTATTATTTTTTCTAAAAAATCACAGTAGCTCAAAACTCACTGGGGAGCTAGGAAATATAAGGAGAACCATCAATTAGGTGTTTTGGTATTTTATTTGTGGTCATGAAGTGACTACAAAATTTAGCCAGAAATTGTAAAAGTAAAAGTTAATAAATAAAGTCATATAGGATATGAAAATGATTTGGGAGATGTACTTAAAGGATTATAAACTTAGTGTAAGGTTTAGAAGTCCATCATGTGATTGTTGCATTAGCTTGGGCATTTAGCCTAACCGAGTGTAACATATGTTTTTGTATGTTTAGATTGCGTGCAAGATCTTGTCAAGTGATTTGAGCATCAGGTGAGTTTCATAGTCTTATTTTATTATATTTTCTTGGGATGAAAATGATGCAAAATATGTTTCGAAATGTTTTGATTCTGTGATTATATGGTTCAAGTTACACATGGACTTTTATGTAGCTATTATATGTTATGTGCTGCATGTTGTATGATGTTGCATTGTTCTTCGCCTACTTTGTGGGCAAGAGGTTTTGCCTACTTTGTGTGGGTATGAACCTGTGCGGATACGGTACCAAGAGTCTGGGTTTGGGGATAACATTCCTCTCCATGACTATTTTTGTGATTTAGATCGGGAGACACGTTCCGTCCCAATTGTGATTGCTTGTTTGGGACGATTGCATGTTAGCATGTATAATAGTCAGCTTAACTGTCCTGCCATGTTTTGTTTTTTTTATAATCACATAAATTAATTTAAATCTTGTATTGGTGTCGTAAAACCTATGACTCTCACCAACCATTATGTTGACGTTTAAGCATCATTTTCAGGTGAGCGTTATGAAGGTGTTGAAGTTAATAAAAGTGGCTAGAGAGACCATTAAGATGGCATTAGAAGTTCTCATTTGATTTCGTCTAGTATTTGTTTGCATGAATTCTTGAATGTTATTAGTTTTATAGGTTTGCGAGACATTGTCTTTGTATTGATGAGACCCCTTTTTCATTAATACAAGATGCAGTTCCTTTGTTTTCGGTATTGTCATGACACATCGTGTCTTTTATATTTAGTTATGCATATAGTGAATCTCTATTGTTGACACCATTGTGTTGTGATGATATCCATGAAGTTACGCCTCGTGTTTCCGCCTTGGCGGGGTGTGACAGATTGGTATCAGAGCCTTTGGTTATAGAGAAGTAGGTGGTTGAGCCTAGACTATAACCTAGGAGTCCTTCATATAGATGCATTTTAGGGCCTAAGTGTTTAGTATTATAACTGTTATACTTTCCCCTAATTATATAGCTTTTATTATCTTATTTTGTCTAACTTTTATTTAGCTATTTTGTCTACTATTATCTAATATGGTATATATTAATTCCTTACTATTTATAGCTATGTCTCCCTTATCCGTAAGAAGTTTTGTTGGGGAACCATTTTCCCAATTGGACTTAAGCGCTATAGAGATCCAAAAGAGGAGCCAATTGAGAAGGAGCCTCTTATGGAACTAAAGGAGATAGGGTAGTTGATCGCTTGTCGAATGCTCGTAGTAGGCATGGACCCGCGGAGTCGGGTGACTCTTGCGAAGGCAAAGTCAAACCCAAGCGAGGCCCAGCATAAGTTTATTCCGTCTTTTACCTCGTCACGATGCTATTGATTATTTCTTTCGGATATTTCGTATTTTGGAGGCGCTGCGAGACTTTCGTTCCTTTATGTCGTTTCGATTTTATCTTTATATAAGTAAGTATTTCTTTGATGGAGCATCCTTTCTGTGTTATATTGGAGTGGTTTAAGATGTGCAATGTGGTATATGTGCTTATATGTGCGTTATCATTGAGAGGTGTAGTCTTGGAAGTAAGTATACGTGTGAAAGGATGCAATTATAATTATGGTGGCCAACATAATTATAAAGGCATCACACACGTAGACTTGTGACCATGATTGCATTGATCGGTGTTTGCTTGTTAGTTGGTAGTGTAAGATGTTATATTATGTGCGGTTGTAAGGATGGTTATATAGTTATGGAATCCCTCTTTTACCTAATGCGCGATTATGTTAGGCTCAGTTGCATAGATAGTAAGTTTCCCTTCTATCTAACGTTTGTGAATACCCCGGATACATGTTATTATTATTATTGCGATTATTGAGTTCGTTTGTCTGCTCAATTATTTGCTCGGATATATAACCCTCATTTTAGCATTCCTTGTTCGTACCATGTCGGTATGGATGATCTAACTTTTCTATCCGGCGTCTTGATGAATATTGGTTGTTCGGATCTGCTTCTTTGAATATTGGTACGTTTCATTGGTTCTTTCGTGGTACTGATTACTCGTATGAGTATCAAAATTTTCTTTTAAGCACTAATTGTTCTAACTCATATTAGCGCGCGATCACTTACTCCGTCTTTATATCTCCTTTGGTTTTTGGATAAATGTTGGCGGTCTTTGTTAGTACTGCGCTTTTCGATGGTTGTTCTTTCGATCATGAGTATGGATGAGTCATTACGTTCTTCTTTTGGTTTGTAATGTCTTCGTATGAATTTCTCTTGTGCATGTTCGTTTCACTGTTATTCTGACTATATGGTTCTTTATACTCCCTTTCGCTTTCAAACAATAGAATTGTGTTAGAGTCTTTACGGTATTTTACAATCCCTTTTGGTATTACGATGCCCTTTGTTTGAGTAATATATTTTATATTGATGTCAAGTTATGGAAATCCTTTTGAAGTATATCTTGATGGTGTTTGGGGAAAACTATTCTTGAAATGATTTTATGAATACGTTGTGATAAGCGCTTTTATATGACTGTCTCTTTATGAAAACTGCGTTTACAATGATTTTTATGAAAATAATATGATATTGGTTGAGTGTCAAAACCATGTTTAAGGTAATCTTTATATTTTTATAAGTTTGTTTTTGATAAATTTTATTTTATGAAAAGTATGTTTAAAGTGATTTATATTGGTAAAATGTGATACATTTTTTTATGAATATCTCTTGATTTTTTTTATGAAAACCATGTTTTAAAACGAATTTACAAAAAAAGATTATATTTCAGATGATTTTTTATATTTTAAGATGATTTAAAAAAACTGTCTTTATTGTTTCAAAATTAAATTTTTATAAAAACAATATTTAGTTGGTTCTGTCGAGTTAAGTCGATTATTGGTATAAGAATTCTATCTTTCGTATTTATCAATTGATACATATCATTATTCGATATGTGTTCCTTTTGTCTTGATACGCTTTGTTGACTCTTTTGTTTGTGTTTCCTATCATATAGATATTCTATCCTTTCTTTAAAGGATTCTTATGTCATTGGATCCACATCTATTTGCATATGTGAAATCCCTTATATGTATTCTAGCCTTTAATTCGGTATTCGTTTGCTACCCTTTTCGGTATTTCGTAACCCTTAGAAGTCATTGATATACGTTTTATCCGACCAAGTCACTCTCCGTGGGGAGCACCTGTGTTGTTCAAAAGAAGGACGGTTCATTTCGAATGTGCATAGACTATCGAGAGTTGCACAAGCTAACCACCAAGAATCTCCTCAGGATCGACGACTTGTTCGACCAGTTACAAGTTTCGCGTTATTTCTCTAAGATAGATATTCGTTCCGGTTACCATCAGTTAAGAGTACATGAAGAAGATATTCTCAAGACGGCATTTAGGACGCGATATGGACACTTTGAGTTTACGGTTATGCCTTTTGGGTTAATCAATGCACCAGCGGTTTTCATTTTGTTTATCGATGATATCTTGATCTACTCGAAGTCTAAGGAGGATAACGAGGTTCATTTGAAACTGGTGTTGGAGCTGCTGAAAAAGGAAAAGTTGTTTGCCTAGTTTTTCAAGTATGAACTCTGGCTACAAGAAGTGCGTTTCTCAAACACGTGGTTAACAGCAATGATATTCACATAGACTCTAGTAAGATAGAAGCAATGAAGAATTTAAAAGTACCTAAGATGCCATCCGGGATACAATCATTCTTGGAATTGGCAGGTTACTACCGACGTTTCATAGTAAATTTTTCTAAGGTTGCTAAACCCCTTGCTTCACTGACTTAGAAGAATAAGAAGTAGGAGTGGGCCAAGGAACAAAAGGAAGCTTTTTAGACATTGAAGGACAATTTACTTGATGCACCAATATTGTCATTGTCTGATGGATCTAAAGAGTTTGTAGTTTACTACGACGCGACAAATCAAGGATTAGGTTGTGTACTCATGCAAAGAGGCAAGGTAGAGAGCGCGACAATAGAAATGATGCGTGGCCTGAACCAACTAATGGAAAGGAAGGAATGTGGAGGTATGTATTTATTATGGGTTTCATTAATAGGTGATGTAAGGACATTAATGATGGACAAGGCTCATGCATCGAGGTATTTGGTACATCCGGGAACGGATAAGACGTACTATGACCTTAGAGATATGTATGGTAGCCATGTATGAGAAGGATATTGCTACCTATGTTAGCAATTGTTTAACTTGTTTAAAGGTGAATGCTGAAACATCAAAGACCTTCGGTTTTATTGTAACAACTAGAGATACCCGAGTGGAAGTAGGATATAATAACTATGGACTTTATTACAAGATTGTCAAGTCAGTATGTGGGTATGATTACGAATTGGGTTTAATAGTCGATAGGGATGACTAGGTATGCCATATTACATGGTAGTACGTGAAGATTTTAAAATGGAGAATTTGGCGAGACTTTACACTAATGAGATAGTAACAAGGCATGGAGTGCATGTGTCGATCATCTCAGATCGTGGTGGAAGATTTACTTCGCGGCTTTGGTAGACTTGCATGGCATTAAGAACCATGGGCTAAACGCATTGTGGTTTGATTGTTCTTACTCTTATCTCTTGTCTTACTTTATCATTTCATATATTTACATTATTCATATTGTGCAAGCTTTGAATTCACAAAAAGGTCGAATTTAAGTTTTACAAACATACATAAAACTTAAATTTAAAAAGCGATAAACTATTCAACCCCCCCTTCTAGTTTTCCACAAAGTATATTTTGGATTGGTGTCCTAATGAGATTTATTGATGATCTTTTTTGGCTCTAGACTAAATATTGCGTTTTGGTTTTAGTGATCAGAGGCTAGAGTTGACTGCCACCTTTTCAATATCAACTAACTCGTAGTGAGAAATTCGATAGATAACGTGTTTATCTTTGTGAGAAATGAAAAAAGTATCTTTTGAGAGACCTTGAGTGGCTATGAAGGATGTGCATTGCATCATTGGGTCCATGATGACTATCTTCAATACCATAAATCATCTTTGTGATTATGATAGCATATGTATTGACTTGGTTTCTGCCTAAGTGTATGGAGGGCTTCTTTCTTTATACCCTTTATCCTTACATTTCTTTTTCATTCTTCAACCCCTTTAATGCTTACCAAGACTTCATAAAGAGCACCTTGTTGGGTTTATTCCAGTATTAGCTCTGTCTTAGTTGGCATTATTACCTTTTCTCCCTTTACTCCTTTTATAAAATCATACCTAAGGACTTTCTAATCTAACTATTAGAATGTCCCTGGGTAGATCCCTCCAGTTCTGGTTGAATCATGGGAACGAATACCTATACTTAACCACTTTATAACTCCGATAAAAGTAAGTACATGGTCAGTCTTTGGGTATTGTTCTCATTGCCTTAAAACCATTTGGAAAACTCAATCAAGGTACTTGTGATATAAATCAAAACATTTGTACCTCGATAGTTTTACTTTTTAGAAATGCTCCCTGTCAACACATGCATCGATAACTAAAATTGTTTAGCATGGTGAGGGAGGAGATCGCACTAGAGTCTTTACTGATCACATATTACATTTTAGTCTAATTTTCTCCCCTTAAAAAAGAGCATACCATATGATGTTTTTGATATCAATGAAGTAAAATGGCTATTTGAGATTAGAAAAACAATGGGAAGAAAAATGTTAATAGCATGATTTCCTTGGAACATTTTCCTTAGCTCCCCCTCAACTATTGAGGGAATGATATAGTGTTGAGCACACAATTTTGAAAGATTTTGAATTTATTGAAAAATTATACTCGAACACTATATATTCATGAAGTTGCGCTACATGTATACAAGATGATTTATGAGACATGACATGCAACTTACAAAAATGAGAGCGATCAACATTGTCACTCTGTCCGAAGCATCAATCTGTGGTCAGTCTCGTCATTCTCCACTTAGAAACTTTCTTAGTTTCCCTTCGAACCAGCAGTCCTTTCTTGAGTAGATTCAGAGTATTCTTTAGGATAATGATGATATAAATTGTAACACCAAAATCAACTAAGTCCCAGATGTAGACAATTAAACCCTCTAAGTAGCTGAAATGATAGCACCAAAGTCAACTAAGTCTCGGATGTACACATTTCTTCCAGCATGATACTGACTATCTAAAGGAATCATCATACCTATGTGAACCTCTTTTATTAAATTTTACTACTTCTTTGAGAATAAGCTTAGTAATTAACCGGTCGAGGAAACATTAATTGAATCAGAAACATATCTTCAACTTCAAGGCTTCTAAAACTACGTAATTATTTCCAAACTATCCTAAGCCTTTTAAAACTTATGGGGTGTTAGCAATATTGGTCGAATGTAGTTTTAAGCCTAAGCCACTAATCTTGAAATTATAATTAAGCCCCTAAAGATATTAACTTATGACAACTTAAGCCCTTGGAGTTAAAACAAATTAACTCCCCCTCAAATTATTATCCATTAAGTTAAAACTTTTTCCGTATAATTTCTGTGACATGTTGAAGAAAAATCGAAAACACTTTCTCCTCCTCGAACAAAGACCCGTATTCTTTTTAAAGATCTATTGAATTTGTTTGAGTGGTCGAATTTTCTTGAAAATATGTTATGTGGGAAACTGATTCTGAATTCAATAAAATGTTTTACCAATTATGAAAGAAGATTTCTCTTCTTTTGAAGAATAAATGCACTGGCATGTACACGTATTCTATGAGACGGCCCGGGTTGTGTAGCAAAGTATACACAAGCCTTTACATGATCATAAAATAGATCATGCCCAAGAAAATTAAATTTCCCGTTAAGAGGTCAAGTTATCTTTTTGACGATATACTTGCCTTTAAGATGATGACCGGGTTGCAGTATGAAATAACTACAAGCCATTGACATGTTATGAAAAATATTTACAACTTCTGCTCAAACTTTATTTACATCACCGTGTCATTATTAAATGACATTTCTAAGGCCGTAAATATTATCAATTCCAGAATACATGTCATGAACAACATATTTTTGGTATTTTCAGATTTTATATTTTTCTATTTGATTTTCTGATTTTATATTTTTGTATTTTCTTTTTGTAAAAATATATAAAATGAAAAATCTTTTTGTTTGTATATACATAGGATACAAGAAGAGATTCCACCATTACTCATCTGCTTCCTTCAGCATCTTTTTAGGATTTCAAGAGACATAACTTTTCATATCCATACTTGATATATGAGAAATTTAAGTCTTTCTCATCCCAATGCATTGGTAAAAATATATGCCAACTGATATTCTGCCCTGACAAAATAGAGCTCAACCACACCATTTTCCACTTGCTCTTTTATGAAATGATATCTGACGTCGATATGCTTAGATCTTGAATGTTGGACGTTGTTACAGCATAAGACAATAGAACTTTTGTTATCGCAGTACAGAGGAATTTTGTTGACACCAAGGCCATAGTCTATCAGTTGTGATCTCATCCAAAGAATTTGAGCACAACATACGGATAAGGCAACACATTTAGCTTTTGTATTAGACATGGATGTGCTTTTCTGTTTCTTAGACGACCAACTGACTAATCTGTCACCCAAGAGCTGCATACTGCCAGACGTACTTCTTCTGGTATCTTGGCAACCGGTATGATCAACATATGCATAAGCTGTTAGTGCGATACAGGAATCATTCGAATACCACAGACCCATATTAATGGATCCTTTTAGGTATCAAAAGATTCGCTTAACTGCATATAAGTGCTTTTCGGTAGGCTTAGCCTGATACCGGGCACACATGCATACAACAAATACAAAGTCTGGTCTACTAAATGTCAGATACACAAGAGAGCTAATCATTCCACGATAACGTGTAAGATCAACTGCTTTCCCTTGTGGATCCTCATTCAGTTAGATTTCTCCACCATTGGAGTATCAACCGAGTCGCTAGATTCCATACCGTACTTTTTAATTAATTCAAGAGCATATTTGGATTGGTTAAGAAAGATGCCTTTGGGACTTTGAGAAATTTGAAGTCCAAGAAAGAATGACATGTTGCTCATCATTGACATCTTAAATTTTAAACACACTATTTTAGAAAATGTTTCACAAAGTGTGGGATCAGTAGAAGCAAATGTTATATCATCTACATATATTTGTACTAGTAAGATGTCTTTGCCTTCTTTCTGGGTGAATAATAGTGCCTTTGGATAACTTTTAGGAGAGTAGAAACGATGATAACAAATCATACCAAGCTTGTGGAGCCTGCTTTAACCCGCAAAGAGCCTTCTTCATCTTGTACACATGGTTGGGATTATCTTGATCTACAAACCCATATGGTTGACTGACATAGACCTTTTCACGTAGTATACCATTTAAGAACGCAGTCTTGACATCCATTTGATAAACTATCATGTTTTTGTAAGCGGCATTTGCAATATAGATTCTTATGGCCTCTAGTCGTGCAACCGATGTAAAAGTTTCTTTAAAGTGATTCCTTCTTGATGACATCAAATAATGTCACTTTTATAGCATCATTTATCCCATGAAAATAACCAATTTTATATAATTATTGCAAAGATTTGTTACATAATCGTTTATATTTGAGAGTTGCAGTAATTATGGAGTACTTGGTGAAGATTAAGAAAAAGGCACGCATTCTGGAGCTTAAACGAAGATATCTGAAGACTACTGTTCTGACACCCAATAAGCCGTATCCATCAAGAAAGATACAGTATATTTGTGCCTGCACTTCACAAAAGACCACGAAGGAAACAAGATCAATTACGCCATATCTAGGGAAGACCAATACGCCGTATTCAAGCTACGAAAAATAAAATATTCTGGAAGATATCGAACGTGGTCCCTACTCCAAAAAACCTACAATACGCCGTATCAAAGACTTTCAATATGTCGTATTGACCTTTTTCTAGACATTATAAATAAAAAACTCAAAAACAAGTTTTAAGTGTGCTAAATCATATTTTCGATACCTAAACCATAAACGTCGATTTTCAAAGGAGAAGAAGAGCAGAAGAGGTCTTGCAACGTGATTAATTCAATAGGAAACAACTTGTAATCTCCTATACTCTTTTAATCATTCAGTTTTTTCAATTCGTTAACTTGTAGTTTTTGTTGATCCACGTAAATAGATCTGCGTAGCTTAAAAAAGGCTTAGTTGTATTAGAATTAAATGATCCAAGACAACTATATAGAAACTTTTGATTGAATATATCAAAGACTATGCGAAATCAGTCCTAAGAATATTAAGAATAAAACAATAAAACAGTAACAAAACCAAGTTTTATATAGTACCAAACTTTAAAGCCTCAATACTATTAATACGAACACCCTTAATAATTTAAGGTTTATACAAATACTAAAGCAAAATGATTCTATAGATAGTAAGAGAGATATTGAGATGCTATATCCTACATGCCCTAAGGTCTCCGTATATACACCAAGGAACCCTAATGGGCTTACAAACGCGTTTTCCTATACATATAAAATCGTTTCCATAAAAATCTCAGTCTTATCACATCAGCCGTACTACAATAACTAACATACTAACTTATAACTAATCAGTAAAACTCATCTAGCTGTAGTAACTAATACTAAGCAGTAGTAACTTTAACAACTACAGTAGTTAATGACTTTGAGTCTTTCCTTTCCTGCAGTCTTCACCAGTAGTAGAAACTATAACCAGCAGTAATAATCTTCATAACTAACATCAGTAACTTGAACCAGCAGTAATAATAGTTAAGAAGCCTTTTATTCCCAATAATCCTCCCCTAAACTTGTTATTCATCATATTAATCATCAAATTTCTTCAATAAAATCTTTTAATCTTTAGGAGGATTATTCAAACCCAAACTAGCATCCCGTACAACACTCATCTACTCTTAAGCCGTGATCTTGTAAATCCGAGAAGTTTCCATAAGGCCATTTTCATCCACCACTCTTATCAACCCTTTTAGTCCTTATTACTCAACATCCTTGAAAGCATTTCTTGTGTAAGAGGATACTTTCTTTCTACCAGTATGTGAATAGTAATTCCAATATCTGTCAATAATAAATGAATTCCATATGAATCAAATAACCTCTAGCTTATCAATGTGTAGTCCTGTTGAGCTTTCTAGATTTCATCTTCCTCATTTGGCTCAAATAAAATTATAAGATCTCCCTAAAGTAATCTGTCATATCCCTCTGGGCTTGCTGTCTCAAATCTTCCTTACCGCCTATATAGATCCAACACATCCTGTCTGTCAAAATCATCAAGCATTGCACTAAATATCTTGTAATATTTTTCACTTCCATCTACCCCGATGATTTGATAATACATCTTATCTTCTGCTAGAATGTGTGTCTTCCAGTCAACTATTAGATATTTTGTAGATAATGATTCAACATTGACAGCTTCATCATCTCTTGGAACTATCTCTAAACAAAGTTGAAGTTCTGCCTTTTCAGCATCATCCTCTAGTTTTTGCCTCTTGACACTTTCTTCATCAAGTTCTTCAACCTCTCTTTTTTTTACTAACTGTTTCCCTTTCACTGCTTTCAGTTTCTTTCTCATAGCCTCCCACCACCCTCGAAATCATAGGAACAAATGAATTTACCCTCTTTATTTCTTTGTCAAACAACATTTGAATTTCTTTAAAACTTTTATTCTTTAACTGAGTGTGTTTGTATCCAACCATGTTTCTCAAATAGGTAGACATTTAATTCTCTTTTTGCTTAGTTGTTGGTTTTCCTCTGATCTTTTTAGCTCTAAGCTTTTGCAAAGTGCTTCTTCCTTTTGTCCATTAACTCTACAAACAATCTTGACCTCTCTTCAATGGTCAATTCTCCCTGTTCTTCTGCTTGTAGTCTCTGAGCTAACTCATAATCTGCCTCCATCATAACTTGCGTATTATCCTATGAAATTAAGTTAGTCTCTTCTTCTCTTTGTATTGTAACACTTTCTTCTTCTTCTAACTCAGCCTCTAATTCTTCTGCAAGTCTTTTAGCCACTTCTTCATCAAACTTGATCTAATCCTTTTTCTTTAATGGCTTCTCTGGTTCAATCATTTTGGCTTTTCCCTTGTCTTTTAGATCATGTTGTGAAGAGGTACTGCTTTTCTTGTTCTAGACTCACTAGGTTCTTGCATAGTCACTCCCCTTTTGGATCCTAGTAGCAGTCTCACTAGATTTTTCTTTTGATCTTCTTCTTTGATTTCTCACTTTTTATCTTCATAAATGTCTAAGCAATTATGAGATCTTCATCTTCAATAACATTTGTTGTTGTTGTTGTTGGAGGAGTACTTGGCTTTGTAGTACTAACAGATACACCAGCAGTAGTAATTGGTGCACTGACAGTAGTAATATCAATATCCTGATCATACCTCCCCTGAGTCTTTGCATCCTCTTGAAACCATGAAATATCTTCATCTGGTCCTTCCATTCCTCCCCATGTTTGAATACATCCTCCTGAATACACTACCATACTTTTATCAGCAGAAGACTCTATCCTAACTTTGAATAACCTCCTCTTGAGTTGTGGAGTTCTTGCCTTTTTCTTCTTTTCCAATTTCTTGACTCTTTTCTTTAGACTAGTAATCTCCAAATCCTAAGCAGTCTTGACATTCTCCAAGGAAAGAACCCTGTCAGATAATTTTGTACAAATTTCCATCAATTCCATAATTTTCAGTCTGTCCTCTCCACTTCCAAGTGTGTTAACTCCCGAGAGAGGTGGGTCATTAGACTGTTTAGACAACCTCTCAAACCTAGTTTGAGTAGGTCTGTCCCCTAATATGGTATCTTGGCGACTAGGACCACTACCTGAACCAGTTCCCTGAGGAATAGGCTCATTAAGTGTTGCCATGGATTGGGTCAATTATGTTACCACTGTGTTAGCCCTAAAATATGGTGACTTATCTGGAATTACATTTATCATTTATAGTCCTGTCGGGTTAGTTTAGCTAGTAAAGCCCGAGACTATAAATACCCCCTCTATACTTCCATAGAGGGGTGAAGCTCACTTTTATAAGTGAAAGTGTGTATGTTTTCTCTCAAGCACACACCTCTTCCCATTTCATCTCTTTTCTCTCTATTATAATGGCTACACATCTCTTTCACTTTACCAAGCCTCCGGATCCATTGTTCTAAAGGTGAATCTATTCTAACCGAGAGTTACCAGAAGAAACTCAACATCACTCCACCTCAATAGACCTTTCCAGAAATAGAATTCAAAGAACTCTACACTCTATCTCAAAAACCACCAGGGGTAATCTATGAAGATCTGACCAAACAGAAAAGAGTGATACGGGCTGATGAGTTGTACAAGTTCTCGAACGGGACGCTCAAGAAAGTTCGGGATGAGCTTCACATAGAGTATGCGATTTTTGTTTGGAATACAATAAGGAGATACCAAGGAGA